>JAGFPH010002216.1:18888-69271 GCA_018207615.1 Philaenus spumarius
GATCAAATTAATTAGAACTACAAATTCAAAAAATTATATTCAAGGAAGAAATAGTCAGATTAAACGGTACATGGTTCTCCCTTTTTAAAAAAAATAAGTATTTTGCTTTTTACAACTGTAGAGCATTTATAGGCACACTAGCTAGCCCGACCCGGCTTTGCACGGATAGATAAATCAAAGTTAATTAAATTAATGTATATTAACAAAAAATATATTATATCAATAAATATATTACACTATGTATTTCTTATGGGGATTTTTAGTAACTTTGACCCCCTCCCCAAAACCTGCCCTAAAATTTATGTTTTTTAAAAAAAACTCTATCTTAGCGAACACCTAGGGCCCTAGAGGAAGCTACATAATAAATTTCATTCCAATCCGTTCGGTGTTTCTTTTTAGTAACTTTGACCCCCCAAACCCCCCTAAAATTTCGAATCTCTTAAAACCCTTTCTTAGCGAGTACCTAGGGCCTTAGAGGAAGCTACATACCAAATGTCATTCCAATCCGTTCGATGGTTTTTTGTAGTAACTTTGACCCCCCAAACCTCCCCTAAAATTTATAATTTTTTGAAAAACTTTCTTAGCGAGCATCTATGGCACTAGGGGAAGTTACATACCAAATTTCATTCCAATCCGTTCTATGGTTTTAGATAAACCGTATTTTTGTAACTTTGACCCCCCCAAAACCTCCTTAAAATTTCGAATTTTTTTAAACCCTTTCTAATCGAGCACCCATGGCCCTAGAGGAAGCTACATACCAAATTTCATTCCAATCCGTTCGGTAGGTTTGATAAATCGTGATTTAGTAACTTTGACCCCCAAAAATCCCCCCTAAAATTTCGAATTTTCGGAAACCCTTTCTTAGTGCGCGTCTAGAGCATATAAAGAGTATTAGTGCCAAATTTCATGTTTTTAGGCCTCGTGGTTTTGGAGAAACTGTGATGAGTCAATGAGTCAATGGTAATTTTCTTTTATAAGTATAGATGATTATTTTATTAGGATTTAAGCTACCAATACACTGTCGACCATTCCACCCAACTTAACATCCAACCCAACATCCCATCCAACATCCAACCCAACCATTCCTCCATACACGCATCGAACATGATGGCCACCGCCACGCCACTAATAGGTCTACTATTTGGCGCAATAGACTAGTTATTGCTAATATTGCTATTCGCCAGTCTCCGGAGAGTGGATTCAACTTCTTCAGTTATAAAGGATTCCACAGCGGTGTCCTATTTGCAGTGGTTAACGCCAACTATGAGTTCATATATTGAAGCTACCCACAAGCTTTCCTGATGCAAGAGAAATTTGCTTACCTTTTACATTCGTTGGACACGAGGCATTTCCTTTAAACAAAATTTCATGAAGCCTTATCCTAGCAAAAGAATAACTCATAATGAGAAGATATTCAACTACCGCATATGCCGTTTGAGAAGGGTGGTTGAGAACGCATTTTCGATATTAGCAAACATATTTCGAGTCCGTCTGACAACAATTCAAGTAGATGTAAGCATAGTTGAAATAATTGCTCTAACATATTGTGCTCTTCTAAATTTTTTATGCAAAAGAAGTCCATCTTATCTCACCCCAAGTTGTGTTTACTGGGAAGATACTACAAGGGACAACTTACTGAGGGCGAGTGGAGAAGGTGCACACTTGAACTTCTTGGTCTAAAGAAAGAGAAGGAAGGCAGACATCAATCGCTTGCGAGTGCCGGGACTGGTACCAAAGTTTCTACAACTCTGAGGGCAGTGTAAAATTTCAAGAAAGGACGATTAACAGGCGTTAATCCGGATACCTTGGTTCTGTACTTTTCCCCATATAGCGTAATGTTATCTTGCTTTGTAATATATTTTTTAAACTCTCATTATTAACAGAATATAATATAAAACAGAATAACATTTATTTAAATCCTATAGTACTTTTTTATTCTAGGTACAGTAGCTACGTGTAATGGTACCATACTTCAATTATTAATATTGTCATAATAAATATTACATCTTCTACCAAGTTGAAATTACATTTATTTATTTTGATTACCTTAAGTTTATTTAATTAATTTTCTAGAAAACAGCACGCTGCATTTTTAAATGTTTTACTATAAAATTCAAAAAATGTTGCAGTTGATAATCTACAGTTATACAATTTTATTATTTTACCAAAATAATATTTACTATAATTTTATTTATCTTATCTAAAAGAAAAATACAAATAGATTACTTAAATATTTTTCAAGCGCGCACAATCTAGCAATATTTTGATAAAAAACTGTATTTTCCCATGTATACCATCACAAGTGGCATATAAATAATACTTATCTCAAATTTTATATTAACCGAATTTTCGAAGAAAATAAGAGCTATTACACTCGACCCAACTTGAAAACGGTGGTCGGAGGAGGGTAGGACTTCGTTTCTGTACGTTTCAGACCATTTGGAGACGATACCCATAATTAATTAATTAATTAATATGCAGGTTTTATTCCCGGATTGATAAGCTAGCAGTAGCAAATATGCTTAAAAATTGCAGATTTTTTGGTGAAAGTGTCTTAGTAGGATTCTTCAGATACACTTTTTTTTCGATCCGATTCAAAATGGCGGAATTAGACCGTTTAATAATTTTTGGGGAGTGATTTGAGGAGTATATGCATCTAAGTATAATTGTGAGTTATATCATTCGAAAGGCAATTATATTTACTACAATCCTATGCAAAGGTATTTCAGTTCCCGGAACAAGGAAAAAAATTCATTATAAGGAACTCTCGATAAATTATTTTTTCTATTATCCATGTCAGATAATTGCGCGATTTCTACCACTCATAAGCCCGAGTACAATTTGTGAGTTATATAATTCAAATTGGAATTAAATTTACTATAATCCTGTGCAAAGGTATTTTAGGTACAGTTTATGGTTACAAAAAACAAATCAATCAAATTAAATTAACGTAAAGCGTAATACAGTTTTATAGACTGTTATTTAAAAATAAACATAATTAGCTGAACTACATCAACGTATTAAATCAGGTAAGTATAGGCCTATTAATAACTTGCGAAATATTCACACTGGTCAGCTAGCTCAAATTTAAAAAAATATTTTTTTTGTCTGACAACGTTAGGCGAGAATATGCTTCAAAACTGATGATTCATCAAAGGCGAGTTAAGAAACATTATAATACTTTAAAAGAAAATATATCTATTGATACATATGGACTTGTCATTGTTTGATTATTTTTATTACAACTGTGTAAGTAATTTACTCTTTATATAGGCTATATACGGACATTTAAAATGATATATAACCTATTGTTTTTTCCATATAACTAATATCCGTAATATCCAAAGGTTTCGTTCAACGCTGTCTTCTAACTGCAATTATCAGTCGTCGTAGGCTATCTATCTAAAATTATTACAATCATGTAAAGAGTATTTTGGTCCCTCCATATGCTCACATTTTTTTATGAATTGTATTTTAGTCCCACTGTTCATTCAAAGTTAGTTTTAAAAAGAAAAACTAGTTTGGCGGTACAAGTTGGTCAAAATTGACATCAAATTTACTATAAAAATAATCGGAATTCAAATACAAAACGTAATATGAAAATGGTTTTTAATAATGTTTGACAATCATTTAACTGACTTTTTGGTATTAGGCACCTAGTATTTGTTTTCATTGAGTGCAGCCACAGAGGATATAAGTAATACCAGAGTGTTCGAAGGATAGGGAAATGAGTTTCGCCTTTACTGAAGCGCTAGTGTAGCGTCGGAACAGAGCTTAGTGGCCAAGAGGCTAGCGACGTTGCCGCTTTGAACAGTGTGTGTGAGAGAGAGGAGATGGACAGCTGATGCACGCACGCTAAACACTACGGCGACAAAAAAGGACACTGGGCCGGGTGTTGGCTGCACGACTTGGCAACGTTAGCTAGCTAACATCGCTTGTCGCGCTCTGCAGCGGGCAGCTAACATATTAACGAAACACATCTTCCTATCCTTCGAACACTCTGGGTATTAACCATTGAAGAAACAACACTACTTTACATCCTCTGTGGTGCAGCCAAGCAACAATAATTAGGGTCGACTTGGCGGAAGACGCTAACCTTTTCCTGGTTCAGAGTTACACGCTGTCCACAACTATAATATCTACAATGCTCGTGTTGCGAAATGCGTTGTTCAAGAGTGTTTTATTCACTAACGTCTTCTTATCGATCAGGTTTGTATTTTTATTGTCAGTTAATTATAAATATGTTCTGTCTGTAAGATATTAAAACTATCAAAATGATATATAATTTCATTTATACAAAGAACGTGAATTGATTGTATTGGTTGGAAATTGATTATCCTATTAAGTGGTTATTATTTTCTTCTCTGTGATCTGGACTTCAGTAGGCCTATGGTTTAAAATAAATTAAGGAGAACAACAGAACTGTACCGAACCGAACAATACATGGAATTAATTTATTTAGCATAAAACAGTTTTATGAACTAGAGATGACAAACAACCAGATATAGTTGAATCACATCAAATAATAAATTCTTTGCATTTTTATTGTTAACATATTTATTATTTCAAAGTTCATTTGTCAATGTCACAAAATATAACTCATTAACTGGAACTGTTACTTTATTCAGCTGTGTTAAACTGTCTAGAGTGAATCTAACTAGTCTTTAATAAGAACCCAAAGCTAACAGTATATTGTGATACAACAGAACACATCAAATTTATATTTTGCTGCTATAGGCTACTAGAAATAAATAGTGAATACCATACTTATAGGACTGAAAATGCGTAATTTGACAACAGTTTCTAATTGTAAAAATATGGAAGAAGTGCATATAAATATATTTTTGAAAGCTGTATTATGTTTACTTTATTATTTTTAAGAAATTCCTAAGTAAAATTTTAAAATTTTAAAGTAATTAAGATATAATATAGGATAAATATTTGGTAGAAATGAGTAAAACAGCTTTCTAAACCAAATAAAATCTTTAATATTTTGTACTGTGAAATATTTTTAATAATTTTATATAATAAAAGTAATTATAATAGTAAATATTAACTACAAGTAAAATGTATGTCCATTATTAGATTAATTAACTTTTTGTAACTCTGAAATGTAGAAATAAGCACATTAACAAGAAAATTATATTTTAAGTATTACAAAAACTACAACGAGTTTGTTCGGTTTATATAAAAGCCCTTATATTACAATTAATTATTACATAACGGTAGATATAAACGGTTAAACTTTGAGGATGGGTACCAATTGGAGAGTAGACCACATAAATAATATCCATTTACAAAAATGTTTTCCCTGTTTATCTGACATTTGATTTTTTTTAAATCCATTCTAAAATTAAAAGGAAGTAAAATATGTAGTTTAAATATGTCCAACTAATGTTGAATGTGAAGTAACATTTTATAAAGGTATCATTAAACAAAATTCAGTATTTTTGAAATATCTGAGTCTTCTATTTGTATAACATTGTGAAATAAAAGCAAGTATACACATAGTAATTTAAATGTATAGAAACACAAATAACCTTTTGTTTAGTTTTTGTCAGGCAGTATTTTCCGTTTGAAATTAAATTTACCGAGACAAAGTCTATAAATTTTAATTGTTGAATATGTAAACAGCAGAATATATTTAGTTTGTTTTAAAAATTATTGTATCATGTTACAAAAATTCAAAGATAAATATTTAACACTGGGCAAGAAATATTGCACAAGTAAACCAGCTCTGTACACAATGTGACTTATTTACGATATAAACAATATAAATTGTAATCTTATTTATACAAACCCAGTTCCAGGTATAGTCAGGTGATATAGGTGTGGATGAAATTAATAATATAAACTTAAGGCTGAAATAATTAATAAAATAAAATATGTATTGCAACATATTATATTTCGCCGTTTAGACATCGCCAGGCAAATAAGTTTGGCAAAACATATATAGCAATAAAGCCAACATGTGTGAAAATGAACTTGCGTCAAGAACCGCCTGTACTTACATTAAGTTGTAATAGAAAATAATTAAATCAAGATTATGCAAGTTCCAGGTTATACAGTTGAAAATTTCTACTTTACGCCTTAAAATTATTTTTAAAGGTAGGTATCAGTAGAACCTCGGTTATCCGAGCTTCGTTTATCCACATTTCCGTATTAACCGAGGCAAATAAAAACAAAACTTGTCAAAACAAATTCTGTTAACTTACAATTAAATATAAGTTAACTGAATTGAGTCGATAAATAATTCATAGCTTGTTAGATTAAACAGAAAGAAAGCAAAACTATCGTTTTCCTTGTACATCCTGAAAACATGGAAACTGACCACTGTGGGACAAAAGTATTGCTGGTTATTCAGATAGAAATTTTCTTGATAAAAGTGATGGATGGAAATTGGGCAAGACATGTACAATATTTGGAATGATCTCAAATTAAAAGAAATTGATACAAGAGGTATGAGTAACTTTCTTTCTATTAATTTATTTAAATTTTTGCCAACATTAAATGAATCATGAAAGTTTTACCAATGACATCACATGAAGAAATTTTAAATGAATTTTTTGTTGACATTCCTAGTGCCAGTGATTGTAATGATGGTTGTTAGAAAATAATATAAATTGACTTAGATTATAAATATATTGGTATGTTATTGAAAATTATACTGAACATGTCGTCAGTAAAATCTATTTTCTGTAAAAATATATATCTGATTTAGATGAAATTTGATATATGTATAAACAATATATTATGTATAAATACAATATAAAACATTGATAGCACTACTATAACATTTAAATAAATAAGCTAGTATCTTTACTCTACTCCTATCAACAAAGTTTCCACCCAAAATAAGTGCGAGATTGCGCATAGTCAATTCTACAACGGCTTAGGGTATTGCAATGCATAGTGATTTTGAACCATGTAATCAATAATAATTTTCAATTGTATGAACTAAAAAAGAAAAATAGATTTTTAACCCTAAAAATGTCGATGCTAATTTTTTGTGATGCCAAATTAATTCATTTCGGTGCATGTTTCAAGCATATTTTCAAAAATTCGCCAAATATAGTAATCAAATTATAAACCAATCCAAAAGTCTTCCATAATTTTTTTGTAGAGAAAGGTTCAAAGAATTAATTCATATGTGCCAGTAAAACATTGATTGATTAAAATGTACAAAGTTATCGCTCATGTTATTTAGACAACATAATACACACTACTTAAAGTCCTGAACTGAATAATATTATAGTCAGTGTTCTAAGGGCGTTTTGGCGGGACCATGTGTCTGCAACAACTTGATCCTGTTTCTCGGTTCCCGATAATCGGATGCCGAAAATCGGGATGACGGCAGCACATGGTTTTAAATTGGCTCGTACAAACAGTGCGTGGTAAACGCACTAAGCGGTTTCCAACTCATGGTGCTGCCGCTGCCCCCTGCCGCGCTGCGGGATGTCGAGAAACGGGAAAGAAATCCCAAATGAAATAGTACGTTCATTTTCGAGTAAGCGTTCAGACAGTCTTTTTGTTCAGGTGCGTTCCATTGGTCCTGTTGTGTTTTGTCAACTAAAAAATGTTTGATGTGTTGATCTATGTTTTCTCAATGTAGTGGTTATAATTCAAACAATGAAAACTGAATGTACAACTGGAACAAAGTAAACAAACATTTAAATAGTTTTCATATGTTAATTCTAATAAGAATTGAAGTCATACAAGAGTTAAATTTGTATTATTACATAAAAGTATTTCTAAACAAAAGTACGTTTAATTGTCAACGAAAAAATCTTCATCTTCAGTGACATATGAGCTACAAGAGAAGGGCAGGGTCTTAGTTTACAAACAACCAATAGGGTTAACAATAAGAACATAGTGGTGCAAGGTAACCTATAGGCTTATGTCTAAAAATAAAGAATGATGAGAAAAATATAAAAAATAATAACTATAATTATTTATTATTATAATAATTATATTATACAAATAAATCAATAAATATATATACTTATGTACAATAATAATAAACAGTGCAAAAAATGATGTAGAAATAAAGAAGTATATAGGTTAAATTTAAAAGTATTAAACAAAATATTGCTATTAAAGCCGAAGTCATGTTAATTGAAACAACACAACATATACATAAAAATATTAACAAATACAATTATATAAAAATGATTAATTGAATGTGTGCAATATTTACATAATTTACTGTTATAATAAGCAGAATAAGTGCAATGAGAAAATAAATTAACAAGTGTTAAAACAATAATAAATACGTATATATTAATTTTGATTTAAATCTAAATTAGATGTTACATTAACATAGAGTTGCATATGGGGCATTACTTGTCTCGGTATGAAGTCCTGAATTGAATTATATTATAGGCAGTGTTCTAAGGGCGGTATTACATTTTGGCGGGACCATGTGTCCACAACAACTTGAGTCCGACTATCGGGACCCGAGAAACAGGACCGTGGGCCCCCGCCTTGGTAGTATAATAGTGAATGACGAAGCGTTCTTAGGCCTGTTTACACTCCCCGGCTCGCCATATCGTACTTAGGTCTTACGGTTCAGCATCTTTTCAAACAAGTTGTTTCCTCCTTATGCTAATGTATTTTGTTTTTAGTCGGTGTCGGTGTTAAACTTTGTGCATGCGAGTGTCATTATAAATGGAAAGCGAAACTTGTTGTTTTATATTTAAAGAAAAAATGGGAAGCAATTAAACCATTACATGGAGGTGATTTAATAAGAAAAGTGGCAAGTGATTTAAATTTTGGGGAAGTGACTGTCGGGATTGGAGACGAAATAGATCAGAAATTGAAAAGTGGGTATCCTAACGGTATTCAAATAATAGACAATCAATGAAAAAAGCGAGCATGGCATAACTTAATAGTAATTATTATTACAGGTTTTTATTACAGAATACAATTTCTTTTATCTGAGTACGGCCCATTGTCAAACCTTCTTTGTTTATTTAAAACTATAACATTTAAAGCCAAATAAAATATATTTTGAAGTAAGTATGGATCCTAATCGAATCGGCCTATAACGACGTAAATGGTAAATGTAGCGGGAACTCGCACCTCATCAATGGTTTTCCCACGACTTACCGTATTACTCGAGTTTTTGGTTATCCGAGGACTGTCCGGTCTTAATTACCTCAGATAATCGTGGTTCAATCAATTGTTGGATAAAGTGGGTTCTGTAAGTGTTGTTGAAAATATGTTTTATAAATCATACGCATACTAACCTGATTTAACTCTTTGATTTATTTGAGTTAATTACGTTTTTTTATTTGCGTTGGTTTATACAAATTTATAACGCTTTACGTTGATTTAATTTGATTGATTTGCGTGATAGATTACACTTTAATATATAATGTAAACAATCTTACTAAAAGCTGTCATGTTAGTTAAACAGATTATTAATAGATGGCGCCTTTCATTTGGGAACCATAAGTAGTATTTAATATAAAAGTTTTTTTAAATAAATTTTTGTAACGAAAACACGAATTTTAAGTTATTTGTCTATTTTTCGTCAATAAAAGGGAACACAAGCTTTAAAATGTTGTTTGAATAATTAATTTTGATGAAGAATTAAGGGAGATACCGCTTAGCGAGAACAAAACTCATTTGATAATTAATATATTAAGGATGTTAATTCTAATACTTTTAAACTATAATATTTCATAGGATTTTTTAGTTATGCTATACAAAATGTCTATTCTATTTAACAATAATAAAATTTATGTTCAATAAATAGTATACGCAAATTTGTATAATTTACAATTCCTTTGATTTCAACAATATACAAGTATTTCTATAGGTACACTATTTACTAACAATACATACCACCATTGCTTAAGTTGTCCTGAGCTATCCATTATTCTGAAATACGACTACTTCGTACTATAGTTTCGAAAGGCCAAGTCATAACAGTAAATCTTACGTAAACAAATAACTTTGCATTGTGACTGTTTATAAATCATCCTTTTGTGTATTTAATCCTTTTATTGCTCCTGAAGAATATTTTATATTATATATAAGATTTATACATACATGTATGCATATGTAAACCAAACTAGACAATATATATACAAACCTATATGTTAAAATAAATATATTTAGGGAAAAATTTTAAATACAAAACTGTTTGTGAAGTCAAATAAGTTAAAAGTGACGATTGTGATGTGGTATAATTAAATAGTTTATAGGTGTTTGCTGAAAATAGTTTTTAACTTAGGTTATACGCAAAGCTATTATTATCGTTATGTATAACCGTTTGCGGGTTAGCAAGTTCATACATTACAACTCGACCTTGTTCATAAACTTAAGAAAGTTTAAATAAATTAGTTTATTATACGTATCTAATTATTGCCTATCTTATTAAATTATTGTAATTTTAGGCCTAAATTTGTAAAATCATTAGCTTGTCTTTGAATGCTCTACAATATTTAGTTTAAATTGACTTTAATATTCGATATAATATTTACATATTGTATTAATACAACTCATTATATTCATTTTATTTTAAAATATATTTTATATCTGATGAAATGTTTTTATACACAATATTTAATAATTTGCACAGTTTTAGTAGACGGAATGTAAATATGTTTAACTTAAACACATCCATGAATAAGTCTATGTTGTTAAACATATGCATTGTCTAAAACACGAAGATCAAAGTAACATATTAGTCATTTATGTATACCGGTTATTTAAAAATGTTAGAAAACCGAAACTTACATAGAATTATAAATTATCTGTCAAAGACGCTTGGTAGCAAATATCAGTAGAATATATTGTCTGGATATTGTAAAGGCAATTGATGTAATCGCGTCATATTACAAAATGTTGGTATGTTTATTTTATAAGAATTTCGTTCTTTTTTGTATGAAATAAATAATAATAATACGGACTAATATGACTAAAAAGAAACTGGGTATCCTGAAATTTTTAAACATTGGCTCCTTATTGGAAACATTAATCGTTGTAGATTTGCAAATAATTATGAAAATCAGAAATTTTCAAACGTTGGTGGATGCTATTTTTAATAAACGCCTTAGTTTTAAGTTATAAGCATTTAAGATTATGAAGTCAGAAAACTTGCATTAGATAATGGTTTATGTTCGACACAAAGTACAAGATGAGGTGGTACTTACTAATAGGGATTATATATTCGCCATTTTTTAAATTCCGGTAATACTTACAGGAGCAAGAATTTGGATATACCAATTACAAAATTATATTCTTACGTAACAGTTGGAATAGTTCAAATAGATATTCTAGAAACCTTTATATTTTTTAAAGTTCTTTAATGTTAGTGTGTTGTATAATGTGTGTGAATTAATTTCTAAATGAATAAAAGTAAATGGTTTGCCAGCAGACACAAGTTTTTTTATGTAATTATTGTAACTATATGAATCAATTTATAAACATATCGATGAATTTATTAGTAATTACTGAACTGTAAACATTTGTGTACAACGTTTATTATTTTATTTACATAGTTAAAAATGTACTACACCTAAGATTCATATATTATACAATTCAATGTCTTTCATATCTAATAATAGACCTGTTATATACCTTATTTTTTGTTCAATACTATGCTTCAAAATGAACACTATTAAGTTTGTAACAAAAAAAAAAAACACATTTTACTGTTTGGTTACCAAGGGACCCACTGGAAATAAATGATAAAATACAATTTCTTAATAAATATTACATAGCTGTTGCAGGTAAATTTTTATGCACCTTTGTAAATTTGTAAAATGTATGTTTATGTATAGCGTAAACAATATAGAAAAACATGCCACTTATTTATAACAATAAGTAACTGTTATTATTTGAGGTACATTAAATGGTGCATTTAATTTTTGATTAGTTTTGTAATACACATAAATAAATCAACAAGTAAGTAAGTATACAATTTAAAATTAAACGTGTACATTGTATTTTATTTATACCTGAAGCCGAACTAAAATAAACGAGTGAATTAGAAAAGAAGAACTTTGTTGTATTTCATATGTTTTAATATGAAGACCAGTTAATATGTCAGACTATTACAACATACTATTATAAAGGGAGTCATACATAATACTCAACTTTTCTAAAACAGCCATTTAAAACGTCAAGTAAAGCCCTTAAAGTTTATATTATCCTCAGGGAAATCAACAAAAAGTGAGTTGAAACATATGTAAAGTTTAATCAGTGAAACATTACACCTATGATATAAATATGATCAGGGCATAAAGTATTTAGTGAACTAGTTAAATAAATTATCATTCATTAAATATATGTTCATCTTAGATGAACAGTAAATACCTTCAGACAATGTATAGTATTTTAAAACAAAATGGCATTTTAATTTTAGAATAGCTAATTGTGTATTTATTAATAGAGTATTAACTCAATTAATAAATACGTGTTAAGGAAAAGGAAGTTGTATTTTAGTTCAAGCTAATATAATTTAGTATATTAAAGTTAAATGTATATACAGATTGTTCCATAAGTTAGTTGTCACTAGAAATACTTAGACATTGTTTTGCCTAGCGTAGTCGTAGTCTGTTGTGAACTCTACAACAATTACTTAATTACACATTAGTTAGTTGACACTGGCAGTTTGAGGTTATTTTGTTGCTGTTTGTTGAATGTCATTTAATTAACGATGAATTGAAAGTTAAGTGCAGAACAGCTTGTATTTGTTTTAAAATTATGGTGGAAATATGACCATAATTACAGTGATGTTTGTGGAGCGTTTTCCAAACATTAAACCTCCATCTCGACAAGGTATTCGGAAATTAAATGTAAGATTCGAAGAGACTGGGTCACTATCGGAGCTTTCTCATAGGTAGGCCAGTGTCTGTAACTACAGAAGAGAATCTTAATATTGGTGCGCAATGTTTTGTACAATTACCTACTAAATCTTAAAGTAGAATGGAATAACAAGAACAAGTCTAGAAAGATTCCGAAAAAGCTGAAATTCAGAGCATAAATGCCAAATTTACTTCAAGGCCTACATGAAGATGATCCGGACAGGCGTTTGGAACTCTGGGAGTGGTACACAATCAAACATAAAACTGATTTCATGTTTTACAAAAGCGCTTTTTTAGCCACTAAGCTACTTTTAAGATGAATGGCAGAGCGAATAACTGTGTACTGGTATTCTACGAATCCACATGCGGTGGTAGAGACATAATTGAACGCTCCTGGCTTGAGTGTATGGGCAGGGATTTTCAGCGGCTTGCTAATCGGGCCGTTTTTGTTTAATGAAACTGTCAATGCTCAACATACCTTGATATGCTTCATGAAGTGTTAATAGAACTGAGAAACAGACCACTATTTGAAAATGTCCAATCGGTTAAGGGAAAGTTGATATGGCAACAAGATGGAGCCCATTCTCAAAGAAAATATCGATGAATGGATTGGCAGACGGGGCAATATCGAATGGCCTCCACGATCTCCAGATAACACCCATGGACTTTTCAGTCTGGGGTATACTAAACAAATTATGTTTATTCCGTCAAGATTCTTGTTGAACATTTGAAGGAACGAATCCAATCAGAATTTGAAAACCTGCAGTCCCTGAACATTTGCGACAATATTTATTTGTAATCATTGTGTAGAACAGCGTGAAAAACACTTTGAGCATGTTTTGTAGGAAATTTTTTGTAGATTAAATTTTGTAAAAAATTTGTATTTTATACAAATAAAGTAGGTGTTTGTATTTTAATTGTTGAAAACTGATTTAAGGCCCACTCTGTATACCTTACAGTAAAATATAAAAAAACTAATATTATATTTATTTTTATATTTAAAAATAAGTGTTATATATAAGTTAACAGTGTATTATTCTGTGATTCTATATTAAACATTATTTATTTATTAGCGGGAGTTGTACGATGAATAATTTAGCATCGTTGAATCTGAACTGAACTCCTTTTATTGTACAAGGAATCCTTTTACAACCCAATGAAATATTATACATTCTACTATATGAGAATATATACAACATCTCCCTTTTCAACTTTCACATTGACAATTCTATACAAAATGCTCTTATAAGAAATCAAATTCAATAGAACTTCTTGAAATCATCATATAAAATGTAAATCATAAAACAAGAATTTGAAACTTTAAAAAACTCTTAACATGAAACAAACTTATACAAAACTACAATTATTAGAAATGACAAACAATGAGAGTGAGATAAAAACTTGTATTTATCAAATAAAATAATTATTCCAAATCTTTATATAATCATATGAATTATCATTTCTTTCATACTGAACCTATTTGTCATTTGGTGAGAAAGTGAACCTTTTTGGATTCTTTACAATACATCCTCGTCTGGTAGCATATTGATCCATGTTTTGAATAACATCATTATCCTCTGTTTCATTGGAGTCATTTTCTATGTCGGTTATACTTCTTAAGTCATCTTTAAAATTATTTATATGAGTGCAATGTCTTCTATAAGATTTGCCGTTCTTACCTTCGACAATGTAAGATCTTGTTTGTTGACACTCAGCTTTCAGCCAACCAGGTGTTCATTATGAATGAGGTTCTTTTTTAACATTACATTTTGTCCTTCAACTAAATTTTGCAAAAGCTTACTTTTATTGTCATAATAACGTTTAATTTTAATTTTTTTACCAACCAGTTTATTTATCACAAAGTGATATTTAGGTTTTAACATATTCTGTGATTGTGGTAATCTGTTATTAAGTTTTCTAGACGTAAGAAGTTCTGAAGGTGATGGAAGATCACCTCGCGTAGTTGATCTTAAATTTAACAAAGCTAAATAAGGATGTTCTCGGTTATGATCACATTTTTGAAGTATTTTTTTACGGTTTGAACAACACGTTCCGCAATTCCATTTGATTTAGGATAATTTTTACTGCTAGTTAAATGTTTTATTTATTATTTATCAGAAACATTTTTAAATCCATGTGCATTGTATTGTGGACCATTATCACTATACAAAACTTTTGGTATGCTATGTCTGGCAAGAATTTATTTTAAATATGCAATTACTGTTTCAGATTTAGTATCTGGTAATAAGCAATTTCTATGTAATTTGAATAGTAATCTGTAAATGTAATTCTTATTTTGATACATAAATAAGTTAAAACTAACAAATTTTCATGGAAGTTTCGCAACTTCATAGCTTATCATATTTTTTTTGCAATTGGTAATTTTAAATGTTTGATATTGTATTACAACTACTAACCAAATCACTTTTCTGTGACGACATATGTGGCCAATAAATTACATCTCTAGCCCTATTTTTACATATCTCCATAAATAAATGACCTTCATGAATCCGTTTAAGCATATCAGATTGCATGTATTTTGGTACTACTATTTTATCATTAGTAAAATTATTTCACTACTAACCCTTAATTCGTCCCTATAATTCCAAAACTATTTTACGAAACTTGGCACTTCATATTAATTATTTGGCCAACTATTCTATATATATATTATGTCACTTTGCTTAGTACGCTATCTTTTTTAGTTTAAATTTTAAATTTTTGTAACTGAATATATGGCTCTGGTAAATTACTAATTAACAAATCTACATGAGCACTTAATTCTCCATTAAAAGCATATTTATCTACTTTCATAGTAGCTCTAGATAAAGTGTCTGCAATATATAAAAATTGTAATAGTTTTTATTTGACCAAAAGATCATATTTATGCCTGCACTCTGAAAATCATTCGCTATAATCTCACAGTAACTTTAGCAAGAGGTTGTTTACATAATATAGCCCAGGCAGCAGGGGGTTAAAAATAAAGTTACCTGGAAAAAATACTGTAGAGATGAAACTTAATAATATAGTACATGTTGACATCCTAAAAAAACATACTAAGTTTGCGACTACCACCTCTTTGAGCTTACGCCGCTATCTTGGAAAATGGTGGCCAAATTCAAAGTCTTTCCAAATAACTTCAGTTCAGTGCTTCTTAAAAAAAAAAATTTTGTTTCTAAAAATTGTCTGTAAAATAAACATTTTTTGAGTTAAGTGTGTTTTTTTGTAAAAACTGCATGAATGCGCAATTCACAAATACAAGTGATGATATTTATTATAATTTTGAATATATTATTGAACTATTATTGCTATTATTTGTTGTGTAATAATAATAGTAATAAAAATATTAAACATCTTTTCACTGTATAAGCTGCCACACCACAGTGAGGTAAAGTTAGTGGGGTGTTTTTTTTTTTTTTTTTTTTACTGTGGTTTTATTTACGGGGGTCAAACGAAGAGGTTTAAAAGTTTGATTTTGTATAGATTGCCCATAAATACATCGATCTTTTTGAAACTTTACACACTCCACAATATAAAGGCTTTAAAAATGTTCTGTAAAAATTTTAGCAGTACAAAATTTGCAGAAACAAAATGGTGGAATAATGAAAAATGTATTATTTTTCTCCCTCTAAAGGGAGATACAATTTAATAAAAAAATGAGTTATTACCAGATTTTTTCCAAATCACCTAGTCTATAATTTACTTGAGAATGATCCGGACAGAAGAGTGGAATTATTTTGTTCCCGTATTATTGAGTATCATGAGTTAGATCCTGATTGGCATGCTCGAATTGTTTTCTCAAACGAGTCCTCTTTCTACAGTAATGGTGTAGTGAATAGTTATAATAAAAGTATAATTATTAAAACATCTACAATCCTCATATTCTTTAAGACACTCAAATCAAAAGGCATTACTGTTTGGGCGGCTGCAAGTGTAAAAGAGGTGTTATGTTACATTTCAGACAGTACAATGTCTGGAATTAGGTATGCACAAGTTTAAATCAACATGTCTTGTCTCATTTAATGGTTCCAGAAATGAACCAATCAATATTCCAACAAGATGATGTTTCACCTCATTTCTCAAATTCTGTCAAGGACTTACTTTCTAAATTGTACCTTAATGGGCGTTGGATTGGTATTGGAAGTAATTTTTTGGATTGGCCACCCTGATCCCCAGATTTAACTGTGTGCAACTTCTTTTTATGGGGTTATTTAAAGGAGCATGTTTTATTCCCACAGCTTCAACAATGATGGGGATTTAAACACGTAATTAAAGAGGAACTTCTTGGATTCCGTGGGATTCTTTTTCTGGAATGAATTTTGATAAGTAATTAATCATACCTAGAGATGTTTGTAATTGTTTATTACTAATACATTTAGGTATATTAATGATAGCTTTAAATTTGTTTTCATAAATTTGAACACCATGTCTGTTAAATATTACATGTCATAAATAGACTATTTCCTCAAAACATACTTGACATTTACCATTGGTGATTGAATTAAAAACCATTTTCTCTTTCCTTAAACAAAAAAATGTTTACTCTTACATCATGTTCTTTTTTAGTTTTTACTCCAAACTAAAATATCATCAATATATCAGCCAACACCTTCAAATCAATCAAAAGTTTAAACTACAATTTGATGAAAGGCTTCGGGTGCACATCGTATACCAAATGGAAATCTTTTAAAATATAACATCCAAAATGTGTGCTAAATGTACATAACATTTTACTAGGCTCTTCTAGTGGAACCATCTACAAAGCAGAATTTTCATCAATAACAGTAACATTTTTGGCATCAGCTAACTTACTAGAAATTTAATCAACAGTAGGTAATTCATAATAGTTTCGTTTTATATTATCATTTAGTATTTTTCTTTTCAACTACTACTATTGGCATAACACATTCTATTGGATGTGTCACTTTCTCAATTAATTATACCTGTTGATTATATTTCTAAGAATTTAATTTTAACCTTATTTTCCAATGCAACATGAATTTTTCTACCAGCAGCAACAAAAAGTATAGCATTATCCTTAATATTAATCTTATAACTAAATGGTACACAACCTACACTGCCATAAATTAAGTTTTCAAATCCTTTTAACAATTAATTGCAGTTTGTTATTTGGTTACGTATTATGTCTATAAGTTCATTTATAGCCTTATGCCTATCTGTTGTTGTATCTATTCGTTTAATCAAATTTAACTTCATACATGATGCTAACCTTAATATTGGATCGCACTCAAAATCTTCAATATAGAACCACAATTTGTAATGTTTACTAAAGTAAAAAAAAAATTACCTAAAACTGTTATTTTTCACCACTAAATGTGCTTAAATTTTTTTTAATAGGTTTTAAAACATTAATATTTACATTTAAATTTAATAATTGTTTTTTAGACATGACATTAATCTCAGCTTCTGTGTACAACTTGAAAGTAATTATTTTGATGAAAATATTTAAAGTTACCTTGGCAGATGTCCAGATCCTTGGATAAGGTTAAACCCAGTTCTCTTAAAAGACTCTTATTAATATGGGTGGGTTGAATACCACAAACAAGTATATTAGTGATTAAGTTATAGTTATAGTAACACATCCATTACTTTTGTTTCCTAAATCATTAACAAATTGATCTATTGATTCCCCATCTAATTGGTTGGGAGTAAAAAATTTAGAAAGTAGCTTATTTTTAACAAGCACCTTCTTGTCTAGACCTTCTTGTATATTCAAGGTCGTTCCACACCTATGTTAAGTTTCAATTCAAAAACAGTTTTTGTTTTTAATTTCACTAAACTGTTTACACATAATATTTGTCATTTATTTGTAGGTTTATAAATTTAATTATACTTCTGACACATGTATTGTTCTATGATTCTATATTAAACATTATTTAATTATTAACGTGGGTTGTAGGATGAATAATGCAGCCAAGTTGAATCTGAACTGAACTCCTTTTATTGTACAAGGAATGCTGGATGCTGGTCACTTGGTTCCAGCAGTGTGTCCAAACTAATGAAATAAAATACATTCTATTATATGAGCATATATACAACAAACAAAATTTGCTACACGATACACTTTACTGATATACAAAAATAAAATTAATGCTTAAATCTAAAAATTACTTACCTGCTATTTTAGTGATCAGTAATTACCGTAAGTTAAAGATTTGTTAGTCTTTTCCAAAATTAGAAACTAATTTGCATTAGTATTGTAAAATATCAGAAACAGTATATTATCTATTTAAATACATACTCTTTTCCCATAGAATGAAAATTTATTAGAATGGCGATCAAGTAAATTAAATAAAACATAAAATAAGAATAAAATATTATTATTGAGAATCTATTCAATCTACAATAATTATATCTATTACAATTTTCCTACACAATGATGAAGAGATGGGCAGTCAATAAAATAAGCAACTTGAAGATAATTGTTGTGCGAAGAAATAGCGGTAGGCTTAAGGGTCTGCTCCAGTAAACGAGAAAGCAACAGGAAACGCTCTTCCGGTATCAATGTATCCCTATCTAACCAGTGCAATTTCTTGCATTTGAACGCTTTGAAATTGCCTCATTTCATACCATTTTATAAGTCTATCTTTTGTAATTGAGTGTTGAAAAAAAAAACTGAATATTCTTTATAAAATTTCGGATCCTACTTGCAAATTATTTTTCATTATTAATTTTTTATTGTGTTAGGAAAATAATTCAAATTTTGTACTTACAAAATGTCAGTTACTTGACAAATGAAAGAAATTTTTAAAAATGTAAATTGCAAGAAGGATGCGTATTGTGACTGTGCTTAAAATGAGACCTTGCAAACAATTTTATGATAAAAAGTAAACGAAATAAATGGTATAAAATTTAACATTGCTCTTATGGGATAAAAATCCATTTTATTTTTACTGGAGCAGACCCTTAATGTAGTTGCAGATGGATAATCGATATTGTAATTTCTAGGTTTACGAAAACTAGGGGTAGACGTTTTTTGTTAGGGTGTCTACCATTTGGTCGGGTGATCTGGTGCGGTCTGCTCCCGATAAACCGGAATAAACATACAATAAAATAATAGTTGGGGATTTCAAGAAGTTAAGTATGATAATATAAATATGTAATAAATCAATTCAAACTGATAATACAGATTGATGCCACAGATTAGTAAAAACAATATTTATAAAATCATAGTTCTGCTCTTTTCGCTAGCACACTAAAGAGGGTTAATAGTAAATCGTAAAGAGTATTTTGGTGATATAATCCCAGTGATAGTATAAATAACCGATAATATTATTACTGTGATGTTAAACTTTTATTGAATAATAGCAAATTACAAATAATTATTATTCAATGATACTGATTTGTTTATTATCATTACCAAAAATGTTAATATTATAAAGACATTCCTGATCTTATTGACAATAAACAAAACGCGTAGATACAGTCAGTTTACGATGACATAACATACTGACCCAAATAGGTTGACGTGCAGACATCGGGGCACCAATTCAACTTAAATAACCGTAATTTTTTGTGGATTGATTAACACAGGATAATTATTATTCTAAGCATCTGTTTTACAATATTATGACACCAAGAAAATGTTTAATGAATACTGATTAGATCGATATCGTATTGACTGTTGAATGGTCAAATATACAACATTAACTAAGGGAAATACATTATTTGATTTATAAGTAATCCATGGAAAGAAGAACACACACAAAAAAAAACAACAAAAGAACTTCTCAATATATATGGAACAAACTTTAATTGTTATCAAATAAAAAATCACAGATGGAGCAACAGATATGTGTGCGGTTTTTTCATAACTCTCCTTTAGAGTAGAGTTTTGGTCAAAACAATAGTACCAAATTCAGAAACAATAATATTTTCTACTTTAATCATACAATATTTTGTCTAATATTCAAACTTTAATTGTATCTTTATTTCTGATCACTATTTAAGTAGGTTTTTTGTATCTTAAATGCATTATCAATCGGGCTCTGTTTTCTTTAGAGTACTTAATAATATAAGCTTCACCATAAAGCATTACAAAACCATATTTCTAATAAAAAAATTAATGCAAATAAAATAATGTGTGACTACAGTACTTGGAGGAATAGGTCCATTGTAAAAATATACTGTAATTTAGTTGTTGTTGTCTATTTACGACACATTTCAATATTCGTATTTTTACCATTAAATTATTTCCTAAATCTCGATCGTAAAATGAACCAAAATAACACTTTCTCTAAATGTTTAATTTCAAAACAACAATCTTTGAGTAATTCACCCATACTTATATTGGTTTCTATTATGTTAAAAGTACCTTTCGGCAATCTATTTTCTTTATGTTATAGCACTTCTTCTTTATTTCTTCATCACATTGACCGAAAGTAGTACTACTATTTAAAGCACAAAATTTATTTAAACACATGGACACTTAAATTAAGATATTTAATTAATAATATCAATGTGGTGACTTAGCTATACGTAGCGCATTACATTTTTCTACAACATTTCATATCAATAGATTTTTCGTTGGTAAGTTATATTGTAAATAAAGAGGCCAAATAGATCTATTTTCTAAAACTATATAATCTTTGTTCTTTGTTATAGCATAACTTGAACATAACCTAGCTTAAGATATTTAAAATAATAAAACCTCTTTCTCGGGATCAGACCACATCATCCAGGAAACATATCATCTGGCTCTGACATTTCTCTGGTTTCATGAGCATATTTCGCTACCTAGATCTGGTATTCATGATGAATACTTAAAATCACCTAACAGTTGATATTAGTTTCATAATTCTCCTTTTAGACAAACATAGATCATTCTAAAGGCAATGCATAGTGATTGGAAAAAATCGTTAGTAGGCCTACCATATTGATTACATATTCGATGTGGGTCAAACAAGAACAATAATAATAATTAGTAAGTTACGAAGCTACTACTAATAACAACCTTACTTATCTAAAACGATTACATATGCAAATAACTGACTACAGCTTTGCTATATTTATTAGAAAATTTAAATGACTTCCTTGTAGCTGAGACGTTAGCGTACCTGACTCTGAAGTTTGAGGTCACTGGTTTGAATTCGGGAAAAAGATAATTTGTGTTTGTCTAGAAATAACCAATTTCATGTGATGATCTTTTCGCCCATCTTGTCGAGTCTATATTGTATCATCAAAAAAGAAAAAACAACATTTAAAATGACGTTACGCTAGCACGCCGCTGGCGCTGCCGAGAGTTTATGTAATCTTCTAATATTACTGCGATAAGATAAAACTATTATTGTAAGCATCTTGTAATAGAGAGTTGAAATAAAATTAATTGTGCTTTAATGAACTTTTTGTAGACTACGTGGGAATAAGACAAATAGGAATATCTATAAAATGTTTGATACCGAATCACAACACTTATTACTATATAGGAAATTAAAATGCAGTGGCTCAAAATAAAAATGTTATATAATTCCTTAAACTTCGAAATTGTAATTTGTAAACTAATGTATGTTTTTAGGCTTGTTTAAACTTGTTAGTGGGCTAAATTTTATTTCAAATAAAGCGGAATAAAAAAAAAATTGTAACACAACTCTAAAGATATTAACCACAACAAGAATAATAATAATACTAAATAAGCTTCGTTGACTCAATGTTTTTAAACATAAAACTAATTTCAGATTATTTAAACAGATGTATGTGTAGAACCGTTGTCCAGATAGTAGTTTTAAAAGTAAAATTTACAAACTGTATGGAAATTTCCTTATAAGTAAAGAATAAGGAAACAGAAATTATTTAATGACAGTGAAGAGAAATTACAATATAAGCAAATTGCAAATTAACCAGAAAACATCCGGTTCGAAATTACTTGTGTGTTGCACTTACATTTAAGAATTTCGAGTATAATTCCGTATGACGTAATGAATATATAAGGCAATTACATTTAGAGGTAGAACGGTGACACCAAGAAAACACAATTCGCTTTATTGTTAGGGTTAGAATGGTGGAAAGAGGATTCTTTACTTTATCTGATTGTTTTTTAACTCAAGCTTTATTGTTTATGTAGAGTCTATGTTCTGTAACGCAAAAATTTAAGTGATTGAGTTTTATAAGTACTTAAATTACATAAATATAATATCTAACTTCAGTTTCAATTTTACATTTACTTTACTAATGATATTAAATATTATATATTTTCAAATGATTAGTATACATATTATTTAGCTTAATAATATGACCCAAGTACCCAAGTACATGACTTTATATAGACTGTTGTTTTGAAAACTTTCCAATATGTGTCGCTGCCGGCCAAAAATGTTTGTTTTTTTTATTAAACGTAAATTCGAAGTATTATGATTACTTATACCCAAGCTTAAAACATTATTTACTGAGAAAAGTGTGGGCTCTGCTACTTTTTCCGAGAATTTTTAAAAGCACTACAAATAGTATGTTTTCATAAGTTTTCATATATAAGACAATAAGTTCTCATATGCCAAACCACAATATATTACAATTTAGTACTTTATTTTGTACGTGTTCTGTTTACTGCAGTGGTTATAATAATAAGTTATATAATAGTCGTTAAGCTCTGCTGAAGTGTTTCCAATCCTACAAGTTTCAACTTCATATCAAATTAATTTAGTGCTATTTATTGACAATAATTTCTTTAAAATCATGTTATTTTGTGGTCAGATAAACTTCCTGAAAAGGCTTTACACATCGTATTTTGAATTATTTACGAATTACGGCTCGGCTCCCTAAATTCAAAACAGCGAAGTTGGCAACCAATTAATTTCAATGCTAAAACAAACTAACCATACCTTCACCTTTAAGCATATTTTTTTGTTATTTTCGTCAAAAAACGAAAGCTGTATTTTTTTCTTAAAGTAAAATAGATTGTGGGTATTGATTTCAAAGGTTTTTTGCAATATCTCTTTTTGCAACTGAGTAAAAAATAAACGGTACCAGGAACTGGCACATACTTTCTCACAAATACATTTAAATTACTAAACAGTTTCACTGTGACTTGTAGGGTGGAGTAGGAGAGTTTTTTTAATAAAGTTGGAGATTAACTAATAAATATTATTATTATTATTATCTAGAGAGAAAACTATTTAATTGATTTCAAAAAAATTTGCACCAAACACGTCAATTAGGTCTTTATAGATGCATGTAAAAACGTTTTGAAATTGTTTTTAAAACATCCCGCTTTATGGCCAAAAAACCCTCAAAAATCAGTTATTATTATTATTATTAGCTAAACGAGAATTTTTAGAAAGATGCGGGTTTTTGTATATGGTAGGGTACATTAAAGGCTACAAATAAGCCAAATTTGATCAAAATCATTAGAGCCGTTTTTTTATAAAAAAATAATAACTGATTTTTGGGGGGTTTTTTGACCAAAAAGGGGGTTGTTTTTCAAAAATTTTCAAAACCTTTTTTCGTGCATCTATACAGGCCTACTGGACATGTCTGGTGCAAATTTGGTTGAAATCAATCGAATAGTTTTCTCTCTAGCTTTGTATACTTTTATTAAAGTAGGCGATTAACTAATAAATATTATTATTATTAGCTGGAGAGAAAACTATTCGATCGATTTCGAACAAATTTGCACCAAACACATCAATTAGGTCTTTATAGATACACGTAAAAAGGTTTTGAAAAATTTTAAAAACAACCCCCTTTATGGCCAAAAAACCCCCCAAAATCAGTTATTATTATTATTATTAGCTAAACGAGAATTTTTAGAAAGATGCGGGTTTTTGTATATGGTAGGGCACATTAAAAGCTACAAATAAGCAAAATTTTATCAAAATCGTTAGAGCCGTTTTTTTATAAAAAAAATTACTGATTTTTTTGGGGTTTTTTATCTAAAAAGGGGGTTGTTTTTCAAAATTGTTCAAAACAATTTTTCGTGCATCTATACAGGCGTACTGGGCATGTCTTGTGCAAATTTGGTTGAAATCGATCGAATAGTTTTCTCTCTAGCTTTGTATATATACAGACATACATACATACATACAGACATACATACAGACATACAGACATACAGACAGACATTTTGTAAAAACCACTTTTTGGACTCAGGGGGTCCCAAAACGGATATTTCCACAAAAATCTCAACATCGATTTTTTTTGCGATCACTATACTTTCTCTGTACTATAGTATAGTGAGAAAGTAATAATATAGTAGAAAATCAGTTTACTATTTTCTACTATTTATATCATACGTTTATAAAAATAATAAAACGGTTTTTGAAAATGTATTCAGCAATCAACATCCAAATATGACAGAACTTCAAAATGAAACCTAATTTTTAAATTTATTCCACTAATTAATGGAAAAAAGACTTATTCTGTAGCATTGCTCTTATGGGAATCAGATTCAATATAGCGGACAGGGAATCCCCCCATTAAGGTTATAACTTTATTCTCTAAGAAATAAAGTTTTGTTATTTATCCCTTCATAACGCCTTAATTAAGATGTGTCAATTTAGGTTTTTTAAAACTTTCAATGTATTTGACTTGACACAGATCTGTTGATGCTATTTGTAAGTAATCTTAAATTTCTTGTATGTGGAATAGTATTGAATCAATCCTGTTTTAAATAATTTCTTATTATCTTAAGAGATGTGTTGCGCTTTTATTGTACCATTAATATAATTTTGCTTAAAATTCTTCTAGTTAAGTTCACATTTGAAACTTTTTATACACTGTTTTTTAACACATTATTATTAAAACAAAATAATAAGTGTCATTATAAAAAATTTGCCAGCTCATAAAGTTCATACAATTGCGGTGAAACATCAACTTGTAACCAAATTTGATGGTATGTTCGTTGCAGATTTTTTCAATATGTTGATGTTATATTAAACAAAAGTTTATTTAGTAATGACTAAACGAAAATATAAATCGTAGCCCAACATTTTCAAAAATGTACAAGTAGACATGTAATATTTTCGCTAGTAAAGTAAGGTTTGTAAACTGTATACAAGAAATAAATAATTTTAAGCAATACATTCGTCTTTTGAATACATTGTCTAAAATGTAATAAATTCAACAACCAAAGTCAGAATCATTCATATCCAAAGATAAAAATAAATAACTTATTCTAATAATTGTGGAATGAAAGAACATTACACAAACTTACAAAATATAAATTTGAAGCCATTACATCATCTAACATTGTTATTGAAATTAAGACTGACGCAGAAAATCTAAACAAGCTACAACTTTTTACAAACGTTTCTAAAAATAATGTATTAAATTTTTACCTTTAATATCTTAATTACACTTTTAAATTCATTTTATAAAACATATTATTAGTTTTTTTATTTCAATTTAAGTAAATAATCATAGCAGATATACTTTTAAAGCAATGTTTGCCGAGTAAGACTGTTCAACATGAATGGTTCTACTTCTGGGTTACAACGCCCACTGATGCAGAACTTATACATTTGAAAGAGCGCCAAACTTCCGATGTTCGGCTGGAGTAGATGTGGCTTAAGTTTATGTTTGGCTCTATGTCAAAACTTACATTTTCATACCATGATATCAAATAAAAAATCACAGATGGAGCAACAGATATGTGTGCGTTTTTTTCATAAGTCTCCTTTAGAGTAGAGTTTTGGTCAAAACAATAGTACCAAATTCAGAAACAATAATATTTTCTACTTTAATCATACAATATTTTGTCTAATATTCAAAAGGTCACTAGCTACAGAAACGTTATGTAGGACGTCGAGTGAGACTGTTCAACATATATAGTTCTATTTATGGGTTAAAACACTACTGATGTAGAACTTATACGTTTGAAAGTGCACCAAACTTTCATGTTTTAGGTGTAGTAGTTTGCATTTAAAAAGTGCATTCAAAAAGTGACAAAAATAATGAGGGGGTTAAAGGGACTTTTATGATCACTCTGTACATAGGTGATATATCTAAGGAAATATATATCCTGTAACCACATATATTATTGAAATGCAAGACTAGTAATTATATTATTTGAAGATTCGACATAGTATATCCACCATTGCCTTATATTGTAAATGTTTTCAATAATCAAATTTCGAAACAACACAAAGTAACAAATTAAACATAAAATATACAGAACTAAAGCCAGTGTCTAATTAACCGAATAGCCATGTTGTTGCATATTAGAAGGATACAAGTCCTCCCTTAATACAATTCCACGATGTAAGATATCTATTTAGCGTAAGTACTATTATTATAGTTATACATTTTATTACAAAGCAGTTATAAGGCATTATGGAAATTATGATACAAATTAATTGAGATGTGACCGTTTTAAGATAGCGTGTAAGTACTTGGACCAGCTCCCCTAAGTCGTGTAAACTCAAAAATATATAAACCGATGGGTTCATCGAAGTTGAACGTTACATCCCTCGTAGTCCTTGAAATGCCCTGCAAAATGTTTTTTTGATGCGATTATATAAATACAATCGCATTTTTTCAGGGAAAATTCGAGAGCTAGTAATTTGGAAAATTAAGTATTATTATATAAGTACAGAATTACTATAAAGGGTGTCTCAAAAATATGTGAACGACGTTATATTTGTGGAACTATTGCAGATTACGCAACTTAACTTGGTACATTTTTGTATAAACTTAGTGCGACGGTCCTCACGGAGTCGGAAGAATATAGATCGAGTGTGCATCAAATTAAAGGTATATCTTAGAAGAACACAATGTCGTAAATCAGACATAAAAAGGTTCACCCTACACAAAATGGCGACCCCTTAGCTAGGCAAAGCCCAAAAATAAATGTTTTACTATAAAACTTTCCTGATAATGTAAAACTCCATTCGGAACAGCCTTTAATATTTTTAGAAACCAATGACCTAGACAAAAATGTTGTTCCTTTTTTACAATAGGTAAGGCTATACAAATTAAAATTTTACATAATATAGTCCACGACTTTCACAAGAAAATAATAGACAGAAGACCAATTAAACTACCAATAGTTTATTACCAATAAAACTAGTTACTACTTTTATACTTGAAACAAATTTTCAGCACAAAGTAAGAAGATATCTAGGTATTAAAAGTCATCTGTTATTCTAAAGTTATTAATTTCAATAAAGTGTATGTACTATCGAACGATAGATTTTGTAAACACAATATTTATTTAACTACGAACATTTATAATCAGATTTCAATCAAACATATTTTAAGTTTGAGGTATGCATCTTTTGCAGTAGGTTTTGAAGAAGGAGTGACAAGTTTACAGACATTTACCGAAGTGGTCTATTGGTTCTGTAACTTCATTGCAGTTCTCTAATCTTACATTCCCAAATACCCCAAGGGATACTTTCAGTAGCAACGTAAATTATAAGGTTTCATCCGAAATGTAAGACAGAGCTAAATAAATTACAAGCTGTTCAACTTACCCTATAGTTAACTAATAAATAAGTAGAGGTCTGTAACTTCAAACTATGCAGTATAAAATTTAGTTGATAATTTGAAGTGTCTTTGCATTACTGTAAGGTTTGTAACACAACATGCAAATTCAAATTATTCGTCATTATAACAAATTGAATCAATTAACATCTACATTCAATTAAATTTTATTTTATTTTTAATAGGTAACCAATAAAGTAGGTAACCAATTTAAAAAGTGTCAGCTAGAAAAATATGTAGCCGTATGATTATGATCTAAAGTAGTAGTGTTTCATTTATAACATGATACATATTTTGATATGTTTAATATGCACAACATAATAATAGTCATATAACATTTTAAAATTATTATCTCGCTATTAAGCATAGTTTCTTTTTTCATAAACAATTATTTTTATCAATGATGACAAAATAAATATTAACACTGAATATTTATATGAATCTAAACCTAATAAGCCAAATAAATAGTAATCCTTAACCTATATATTAAAGACAAATATTAAATTACTCCAAAGTAAAATATTCACATAATTTTGTAGTACGTTAAAGTTGCATTATTGAAAACGGTTTATTCCTCTTTTTATAGGACATAAAAAGTTTATTTTTACTGCAAAGGCTACATGAGATTGATCATAAACCTAACATAATGTTTTACCAACATTTATTTTAGGTGTTTGAACACAAAAATAAATCACTGTAATCGGTTTTTTGTCAATCTTACAAAAAACAAAAACAAGAAATGTACCTCAGAAAATTACAACTATAATCTTTGTTTATTAACTATATTTTGATCTCAACCATACTTATTCATTTAATTTATTTTAGTTATAAAACGTTAATCTCTAGTTTAATAAACCATTTTCTGTTATCCAAATACTACACATTTTTATATGTGTTTAATTGAGAACGTTTTGCGTTACTGGCTTCAAAATTACTAATAACATTTTTACTATAAAAAATACTAAAATAAATATTTCTTTTAATTTAACTATGTTTTTAAGACTTTAATGGTTCATATATAGATAGAAGCAAGTTATAATCTATAAACCTTAATTTCTATTTGATACTATGGTTAGTCAATTTTGTTTATTAGTTTTAAATATACCTAACATGGGAAGATCCACATCTTGTTTAAATATATTAGCAAAAGATTTCATGATTACCTTTATTATAACCACATATTTTGTCTTTAAAGATGTTAACGTTTTGGGTTCATTTATTTAATAATAATTAAAATATAATATAGCTAAACAAATTCTTTGGTCTTAGTATCAACATTTGGTTTACAAAAGGTATTTGTGGGATACTTGCTTTGTGTATTTAGAATATAATATTTTGTAGCACAAACTACTACCTTTCCTACGTGTTGGATCAGTGTGGTCTTCTACTGATTAGAACTTATAGTGATTGCCATTGCAAATTCAGCAGAGTGTTTATTCATATCTCGAATTGTTGGATATACAAATTCGAATACAACTACATGCAAACTATTGTTTTTACAACTTTGAGCAACAAGGTACTTATAAACTATATTGCACTATTTTTAGCATTGACAACAAATTGAGGGATTTTTTTGAAATCTTTTATAGGAATTTTACTGTTTGGGATTTTATAAAATATATTCAATGGATTTAATGAACTTATTGAATGAAAGCAATAAGAAAAGCACCACTTTATACAAATAAAGCATGACGTTAACTTGTCTATTACCACTGTTTATTAAATGACTTTTGTTGTCAAGCCTCAATGACATAATATTTATGCCTATATTTTTACGGGAACATATTTGTCGCATTTTACTTATCCCTTATCCTCCTGCAGGCAACAATCAAAATGGTTTGTTTTGCCAAGCACCAAGTCCAGCTATAATATTAAATAATTTTAATAGGAATGTAACATTATTTTTAATTCAGCACACTGCTAGCCTTTTAGAGCTGCTATATTACTTCCAGAGTCATAAGAAAATTTAACTGAATACACCAACTAAATACGTTGCAAGACTAAACTTTTGACTAAGTGAACATTTAGTTTTAGTAATACAAGAGATAAAAAAACCCTCTTGCATACCAAATATTTGATTCCATTAAAAATATAAATTCATTGGATGTTTTTAAATGAACACCCTTGAAATTTTTAGCTGTCGTATTTTAGATTTATAAATCTTCCCATTTATTTACTCAACACCACACTATGTTATCACCCCGCATATATATCACAGTACGTTCTGTTCTGTAAATATCAGCTGACATCATCTCTGCAATTATTAAAGGACGCAACGAATATTTATAACGTATACAAATATAAATTTCTCTACTAAATGAACCTCATGAATATAAACTAGTAAACAGGATAAGCTATGGAGTTAAAATTTTTTAGAATTAATATATAACGCACCTATGTTTCCTATCACTATCCAATACTGATGTCTTTCGTTACAGAATCGCAAGGCACATTATAGTAAGTAAAATTGTTAAATTTTCGGTAAATTGTTCAAGTTTTAAAAATATAAAAATGAAAAAGTAATGCTTTTTTGTAAGGTTTGAGTAGTATAAAACCACATACTACTTTGAAACTATTTTCCGAGTTGATGTTAAAGAGATTAGATTATAACAGTTCTACTCCCTTATTCCGAGTGACAGTTTCATTCACGACCGAGTTAAATCACAACGATACGCAGCCTGAGTATGAAGTTATTTTTAAATAAATATCAAGTGTATAGAAAAAAAAATTAGTAAGTAATAGTATATTTCGTCACTAGTGCCTAAAGTGGATGTTTCTGGTGCAGGCCGTGGTTTTATAACAAAGCAATCGAGCACTAAAAAGCACTTAGGTAAAAGTTCATCATACTGTAGCAGAATCAAACGTACATTTGATTTCTCTAATGATGTGAAAGTGCAGTTAATGGTAAAACTACAAGTTTGTATTTATATTGTGTTGATATAACCTCCACCCGAGGGACTCGTATGTATACCAAATTTTGGGTACATACATGTTTTTGTTTAGGAGATGTAAAACTTTGTCATTTCCGAAGATTTTGGCACATTGTTCAGCAAACCATTGAATTTTCTTAGTAAACACCAAAGGCACAATAGAAGCGTGTCAATTGCAAGGCTTTTTAGGCCCGGATATAACGTGATTAGAAATTTATGAAATTATTAATAATTCATAATATTGCTATAAACCATGCAGAAATTACAATATTTGTTTTTTTAAATCTTTACTGAACTTTCACAATATTTTTTTTTTTTAATATTCAGATTAAATATAAAATGTTGAGATATTCAGAGATTGACCATACTTAAAATTTTACAACTCTTGAGACTATAAAGTCTATGCAATGTGGACAAGTGTTAAACAAGTTGAATCCATTTTATAATTAATTAAAACCATACTTTAAGTTGAATATAACAATTATTTACAAAAGGTAAATTACTTTTGAGCAAATTGTTAAGAAATTATTTACATGGTAGTTTAGTCGATTGATGTAGTTATTTGGTTTAAACTGTTCAATTTCCTTGATTTATTTTATTATTTTCGAAACGTCCATAGTAAAACAAATAATTTAAAAGAATGGTTTAAATTATTAACTTGTTTAAAATTAATAATATTTTTTGTTTGCATATGCTTATATCATGGGCTGATCCAGCCAGTTTTCAAGGGAGGGGCGGTCTTCTATCCCGGGGGGGTCTAGGGGTTTAGAATATTGTTTTGGTATACAGTGCTTAAAAACGTAGTTTTAGCACGTAATTTTAATAGGAATTTAGTATAATATGATTTATCAAAAAATTCTATTATAACAAATTGTTGACAATAAATCATAGAATTAAACTATATACTTGAAAATTTTAAATAACACTATTTTATAAAATTATTTTACTTTTTTTTCTAAATTAGAACAACTAAACATAAATCTTACAAACTGATATAGTTCCAGCCAGACGCTGCCGTGCTGTAGACAATGCGAAAATGTAACGGCTAACGCGCCTATGCCGTTGAATAAAAATGTTAGTATTTCACGGAAATGCCAGTATAGCATCGGAACACCAAATCAGGGTTTCCTTATATAAAACGAAAATATAGAACTTGCACTTCAAATTGATATAAACATCATTATACAAATATACCGATTTGTAATAGATACATCGATTGGTTGAAAACTGTCTGATTGCCAGGTTTACAGAAAAAATCATATCTAATAAAATATAAGAGTGACGAATGATTGGAAGGCAGTTGTAGAAAGTTCCTACCTTGAAGAATCCAATGGAGTCCTTATTGTCTTCTCAAAACAATGTGCCCTAAAATGTGACGAGTTTGAGCAATTTCCTTGTGCTTTCTTGCGCTGCATCATCTCATTTAAACTACTAGAATTTTACAGCGATGATTACTTATGTAAATATACAAATTAGATCTAATTTGTAAATACAAAAATGAAAGTTTTAAAGATTTCCTTTCCAATTGTGTTTGTTTTATTGATATTAGATAATGTTTAGTGGGAGAAATATTCGATATAATTTGTGTTGTCTGAGTTTAATCAATTGAACAGTCTGCAACATAGAGGGTTAAACATATTATAATAACCCAAAGGACCTACAGCCCTACAGCCCCCTCCCTGAATCTGCGCATGGCTTATGTTCACTTAATCATAGAACTCATAAAACTTCCGTTGTAATATTTTACTGCAATTGTGAGGTTGAAATTACGTTATATCTTAACATTTATATTTCCACTGTAAATGCTTTACGTAGATGTAATCCTTGTTCTACAAACGTGAACAACTCTTTACATGTGGTTTACGACATTTCTTTGTTGAAGTTTCCGTAATCTCTTCAATTCAGTTTTATAGAGTTAATAAAAGACAAAGTTGAAGATGTTTTGGGTTTTTGAAGGAGCCTTAATCTTGCATACTTTGCTTTTAATAGAACAGTAGTAATACAAGATGCAGAATTAAAACAAGAATGGCGGAAACAATAAAAAGCTACTTAAATATGCTATTATGTTAATTTAAAGAAATTTAGTGTACATTTTGGATATAATATTTAATGTACACTGTAGTCATAAGGTTCTATGAAGTTTTTCCGAATATACTGTATTTCAAATCTGCATTTTTGAATAAAATTACTTCAAATATTCTACTATTTGATAATAATACGACTTTTATTCTTTTCTGTAAAGTAAAATAAGACGTGCCTTTTACTGTTATGAAAGTATAAAAATAGCAATATTATTTAGTTCCGTTAATATTTCATAAATAGCTAGTGAATTCTATATATTGCAAGTTGTATTTTGTAAAGTGTTACACATTATCTTACTTACTTTAGAAAACTGAACATTTTATCACAATTGCTTGATAATGACTATGCATATAAGACGAATAAGAGATGGACGTTTGTAGGTATTTTACTTTAGAATTTTTTTTTATCATATCGTTCGTAAAGTGACTCTTTATTGTAGTAATATACTACTTATTTAGAATTATTACTGTTCATTTGATTATAGAATCAGCTGACTTCTTTATTGTACTAGGACCTAAAAGTATTTTATTGTACTAGGACCTAACAGTATTTTATTGTACTAGGACTAAAACGTATTGCACGTAAACAATGCATTGACCACTTTAAATTACTTCAAACTTCAAAAGGTTCAGCTGATTTCCAACTGATATTAGCACTGTCGCGCATGGGTTGAATCCAACGTTAAATCACGTTTAAAATCTGTAGAAAATATAATCATGTAAATTAATTAAGTGTTCGTGTGATTCTAGTAAAGTGTGATGTTGTGTGCAAGTGTGATTGCTTGAGATACACAAATAAAGTTTAGAAAAAGAGGATTTATTAATTCACTGCTGATGAATAACATATTTACCTGGTTTATCTTGCTATTAATTTAATATATATACAATAATTAATCAAATAGAACTACAGTTAACATTTTGAAATATTATTTAAATTTGTTTATTTTCAAAACGGTTAAAAAGACGATCGTTTATTCAAGGTGTAAATAAAGTCGGGTCTAACCAAAGAAGAAACATAAAACGTTGTCCACCTTTAGTGCTGTCCAAGTGGTAAATTTTATTATTGGAAAGAGTTTACTACCCAATGAACGACACACGGAATGTTTTAGTTTCATTACACCATGAAAAGAACATGGTAATAATCATGAAAACGTACTTTTAAATAAATTAAATCATTTTCCTAAATACCACTTACATCTATTTTTAATAACGTATAAACAAAACTTTATTTATTAGTTATTGAAATGAACGGGTCATACATAAACTAAAAACTTTATATTTAATAAATAATAGGTAATCTGTAGTAGGAAATACAAATTATATAACTATACGAAATTCTCAACTGTAACGACTGCTAAGTTGTTTAGGTTTAGTTTTAAAAACAGCAATTCTCAATAAAGTAATGTTAAAAAAATGTTAACAACGCAGAGATAATGCATTGTCGCGTATAGTAAGTTTTAGAAGTTGTATAACGCAAGACAACTTACAAGCACAAAAAAAGATGTTTTTGTATTTTAAAACTCAATGTATCCATGTTCATGATGTTCGACTTGTTTTATCAAATACAAAATATATTTTCGTGTTTCAAAATAATAAATAACTAGTTTACAAATCGATATTTGTATAAGACTTATATCGTACACTAGTCTCATTCTGATCTAAGAGATCATGCCACTTTTCATAAATAGTAATATCAAGGAAAAGTTATGTTGTTTATATTGTAGCATTGTTGAAATGCCAACAAATAACAATGAGCATAGAAGTGCAGTAATCATTGTTAAAATCCATTTTACTTTATTATAGAATATTATTTACCGTGAATATCACTCCTAAAATGTATACGCTAAAATCGACTTTACAGAAAAAAACCGTCAAAAGAAACGATACAGTTCTGAAGAAATATCGTTTGGTATAAAACTAAATAAAAAAAAGAGAGTGATAGATCTTTCAACAGTGGCAGTTAGTTATCATGATTACTGTTGAAAATCTGGTAACACGTCAGCTTTTCTGATTAGTGATGATTGATCGGGCAACATTGTCATTTAGCTTTCGTGTTGTTATTTTATAAGACAAGAAAGTTTATAAATAAAATAAGGTTAAATCATATTCTAAGTGTATAATCATTCAAAAACGTTTTTATAAAACTAAACCAGTAATATGATTTATAGATTCTTATTGAATGTCAGGACAAATTAAAAATGGATACATCATTTTAAACACTAACTAGAACATTCAATGCTTCTAATGATTTTGAAGTTCTAAACATCCGCTTTTAGAAAATACTAACATTTAAAAAAACATCTCTTTTACAGAATGTATTGGGAAAATTGATTGTTAGTCTGATGCCTAAGTAAAAGTTGTAGTTTGTTGTAAATAGTGAAATAAATTTCTATATAGGCTCTACTATACCTACAAATTTATTTAAATAATTTAAAACCTTTTAGCCGCAATTATGCCTGTGAATTTACAACTATAGAAATTTTTAATTTAATTTTAAGCTTTTTAATTGCCGAAATGAAGCATTTTAAGGTATTATTAATTTGGTGATACAACAAAACCCTTACAGTTTCAGAATTATGAATCCTCGCATTTTATACTGTTTTACGGTGAAAATTTACACAATTACAAAACTGCAGGTAGATTTCTACGGTAAAACATAGCTGTGGAGGAATTGATGGAAATAACTCAATATAAAATTAGGGTTGTTTCAACAAGGTATATTGGTACATTTTAATTGAACCTTTGATAGTATTTTGTAGATTAAACCCAAATGTACATTTTTCGTATTAAAAAAGTAGCATATATAAATCAAAACCAAATCTTGATAAAAGGTACCAAAACCAAATCAAAGTAAGAGATACCTAAACTATTACCATAATAATTATAAATTTAAAATATTTTAAATTTAACCATAACTTACTAATAGTTATTGTAATATAAAATGTAACTAAACAGATTTGAAGAAATAATAAACTATTATTAGGCGATAGTAAGTTATACATTTTTTTAACGCTTATTCTATGATACACATCTAAATAAAGAAGTCACAATAATATATTATTGACTTATTTATGGTTATTGAAGAACAGGACAAGATAAGTACTCATGTCATTTTTAAGAAGAAAACATAAATAACAATACCGATCTTGATTCGACCAGGTCTCCTCCGTAAAAGTCACTTTGTTCCTTAACAATTATTTTACACTGCTAAATCATTTAGCCAACAAGCATTACAAGTTTTGCGATTTTCCTGGTTATGTAGATTATTTATTAAACAATTTTTACTTGCCTGAGAACCTAACATTATGAACAAGTATACCACATTTCTAGTCGTACGCATCGTGTTTTAAGATTTTATCTTTATTTGATTATTTATATAATTATATAAATTGCCTCTTATTTGCTGTTAATGTAACGTTACCCTATCAAACAGTTTACGAGTATGTTATGACTCAATATATTTGCTCAGCAAATGGAAAGTTTTAAACAACTTTGTTATAATTTGTAGCAACTAAAGTAGCAAATAGCCTTATAACAGTGTAAATTACTTTTTAAAATTATAATGTTTTACTTTTTAAACTATGTTACAATTTATTAAATCAAATTTTTAATGTGCATAGTACTTTCATTTTAGTGCTGTACTTTTAGTAGTCTTTATTCTTAAACACTGTATCTACGTTAAAGATATTCTCACTAAAAGGCAATTATTGAGGTTCGTATTCTAGAAGCATAACCCCTTTTTGTTATCCTAAACAAAATTATAATTAAAAGCCATTCTTGTGACCAATGTTTATAAAAAACTATTTAAATATCTAGAAGAGATTAAAAATATAAGAATTTATTTGTAACTGCAGCAACTAAGCAGTTATTCGTTTTATTACATTTACAAAAACTACATTTTAATAAAGATAAAGTTAAAACAATAAAACTTTCTAGTTAATGAATTATTTTGCCAATAAATCTTAATTAATATTGTCGAAGTAACTTGTCCTTCATTATCTATGAAAACATGAGGCTACAGTAGTTCAAGACGTGCATCTCAATTTGTGCTGAAGTTCTGAACTACGTCTTCTGTTAGTTGTGACAACTTGAAACTCAATTATACCAACTTATAAAATCAAATTACTCAACTTTGTTAGTGGAGACTTCCTGTCTACATACCAGGATTTGAAGCCATTTAGACCAGCTGGACCAACATATCAATATATTAACCACGTGTCAAGTCAACATAAGATAAACGATTGAAGCTGTCACGGCTTGCACAAATTTGATAAACTAAAATAACAGGTGTATTCGACTTTACGTTCCACGATAACTTATTGTTTGGTTCTTCTATCCAGAAATAAAATTATTTTACCGTTTCTGCCAGCAGCAAGCTGTATTTATGCTGACTTCATGGAATACATAGAATACATTAAGGATGATTTTATAATAAAAAAAAGTTAATGTGTGGTCGTGGGACCCCCTTTAGGAACGAAGTTCATCACGTCTTTTCTTCAATTCTTTTACCAGCATTAACGGCAAAATACACACGTAATTTTAATCTTTCAATTGCCGTTTATTATTAGATTGTTTTTTATACAAATATTTACTGTTTCTATTCGCTTAATGTTTTTATAATAAAGGTGTAGGATTAATTATAACATCAAAGTTAAGATGGTAAACACAGTTAAAAATATCCATTCATTGTAAATACATTCAATAAACACAAATGACCTTTCATTGGTCTATGCCTAACCTAAATTGTGTGTTTGTTTAATTTATTTTACCTGTGTTAACGGTAGCATACATACAATAATTATTGTAGGTTAGGCCTAACCTAAAATTGTTGTATGTATGTTGCCATTAGGACAGGTAAAATAAATTAAATATACACACAATAATTTTAGGTTAGGCCTAGACTGACGAATGAACATTTTATGTTTATTTAATGTATTTCAGCGCTTGACGGTAATATCTGAATTACGTCGGATGGAACCGATCGTCTCTTAATTTAAATTTATGAACCAAAACACATGTTTCTTGAATGTATTTACATTCATTGCCATAGCAGCAAATTTTGTAACGCTTTTTCGTTACTCTTATTTTATATTATTGTCACTGCCATAGCAACCAATTAATAACACTTTTTTCCGTTACGTATTACAGTTTCTATTTGTTAACTCTTACCACAAATCGCGTTAAGGAAATTCGTTCCAATAATCCAAAAATTACAAAGTGTAGGTACAAATAATAGGATTGCTCTAAAATAATACATTATAAAACAAAAAGAACACTATTTAGAAAAATAAAGTGTTCTTAAAAAGTATTCGGAAACTTATAACTTAAACATTGTAATTTTCATTAAAAGTGCTTAATAATTAAAGTAACAGGCTTATTACTCAAGAAAGCAGTAAACTTTGAAATGTGTATTGGTAGCCGTATGTAGTTGGCAGAGATTCATGACTTTACAGTCTGCATGAAAATCGATTACAGATGTGTAACAACCTTTTTGATAAACACATAATTTCAAGATTGTATGAAATTTCTTGTTTATCATCTCCTCATAAGGCCATTTCGAGAACGAAGTGTTATTAAAACTATTGGTGAATTGAAACAAAGTCTTTATTTAGAAATTCAATAATTTTTCATACATGTGTCTTGCAAAATATTGAAGTTTGATTTGACTAATTCATTTACGGGACATACACCAGATATTCTACATTGTTTTATAAAAATGGAAAATTGGTGTTTGTGGTTGTGTAGTTATAATTTGCCACGATAAATCTAGTAAAAACTTTTGTTTATAATCTTGTTCACGTTGGCCCGTTTTCCTGCCCCATTCGGTTCCAAACATAGTACTACTTATAATCGTTTTATTGTATTGAATCCTCTTGGATAAATCGTGAAAATAAAACTTTTAAGAAAATTAAAGTTACCAAATCCATTGAAAATTTACTAATGTCATTTTCAATACTTTAATACATAATTATGTATAGTAAGATGTATACCTATTTTGTTTTTAATAAGTATTTCGATTGTGGCTTTTTAAGCAAAATGATAAGATAAACAGATATAACGGTTGATTGTAGTTGTTATATGATAGCTCCGAATATGAACATTGAACTGAAAGTACATATAGGGTAAAGTTAACGGAATGGAAACTGTTACAATTGAGGCATTTACTTCCACCTCATTTCCCAATCTCATGAATAGACCTTCTCCTGCGTACTGGATCCCGTAGGACTTTAAGTCTGTTGAAGAATGTACATGATACAGAAAAGTGGGATGATTTATGTCTATATGTAGCTCTATTATTGTTTTAGCAAAACATACAACTTATAGGATAATTAATTACAAAACTAATCATTACAATGAATTAATTTCGTATGAAAACAAATATATTAATGAAACCTAAATCTATATAATAAAAATGAATTGCTGTTTCTTTGAAATCGCATCAATTGAGAACTGCTGGACCAATTTGGCAATTTTTTGTTTTAAAATGTTCGTAATAGTCCGAACTAGCTTTTTATATAAAGAAAAATTTGAAAAGTTTCCCGAAAAAGTTTCAAATTTGGAAAAAACTAAACAGCCTCTTTTGTATGGACTCTAGACCATAGCGCACAAAATCAGCTGTTCGTATAAAATGCTTAGTAACACATGTTTGTTTACATTCATTAGGTTACCATAGCAACTTTACTACCAAATTTGTAATCAGTTTATTATTTTTTCAAAATCAACAGCTTTATAGGTTAGATTGACCAACTTAAAGTAAATAAAAACAAAAATCAACTAAAAATGCTTACGGTACTATATTTTAATTCAATTCAAACATTGGTTGTTACATATTATATATAAAACAACTGATTTGCATCAAAAACTGAACATAATTTTAGGTTAGGCCTACAATGAACCAAAACACGTTTATTTCCAACCAATTGGGCTAATTTAGAATCAGGGTTTTTTACAATTCATCACAACTATTAGTTTTTTTAGATTAGGTAAAAACAAAAAAAAGGTTTACTGTATTATCTATAAAGGTTTACAAACTATAGATCTAAATATTTGTGTAGTATAGGCCTATTCTTGTAAAGAAATAAATATATTCATTTTAAATCAACAATTTCAGTAAAGATAACGGCTTTCTTTGCACTAGCTTTTTAATAGTTCTGACATCTTCCCATGATCTAGTGATTAAAGATTGGTAAACATTAGGTTCAATATTATATAATCAAACATTTCACCTTTCCTTTAAATCTTTTACATATACAATGGTCGGGCATTTTTTATTTCAGGAAAATCATCTTAAATGTTGCTGGAAGTTCTGTAAAACTTATATATGAATGTTTTACACATCAGTTACTTATTAACTGGTAAGGAATAAATTTAACCTTGGTTAGTAACTAAAACAGTGCCAATACGTAACATGCCTAATTCTAACAAGTGAAATAGAAAGACGGCCAATAGGAAAAATGTATGATAAAGATAATCCCCTTCGCCAATGGTAGGTTATTATTACAAAACTATTGATATTGTGTTTAGCAAAGCGTCCTGCTTGTCTTATTAACACAATAAATAAATCTAGAGGTTAGTAGAGAATGAAAATAGAAGTAATTTGGTCATACTAAGATAACTAACTACGTCATAAGTCTACCATATGCACACACAAACACTTGTTTTGTTTTTGTTAATATTATTTTACTAGTAATAAAACATGTTCACGTTTTGAAAAAAAAACGCTAATAAATTGTACTGAACATTAAATCGACAAAAATAGGAGATGTCAGAAAAAAATCTGAATAATGGTATCAGAGAGCTAATTGCAGAGTTGTGTTTGTTTTATCTTGTTCGTCCTCGTTGTACGAATACCTTAAAATGCGTCATTTAATCTTGTTAGTATGTAAATGATTTAAATTTTGAGTTCAAAACTGTTATAGCTATGTAATAAATAACCAGAATTAGTTTTGAAAAATAAAAAAGTTTGAGTGTAATTTTATTGTTTTATTTGGTTGCTAAAATTTGTTTTTGTCACAGCTGGGACATTACAGATAATAGTGAAGAGACGTAAAGTATATTAAACTCGTTTATACATTGACTTTGATAAGACAAACGCCTATGGAGATTGCCTTTAAGGGTTTTTATACTTTATAACAACGTGTTCCAAAGCCTTCACGCTGTCAATCGTATTTTGTTTAATCTAAAATCAATCTTGCCTTCCAGATAATGAAACTAATTAACACATTTACAATTTAAGCAGTTTAATGAATTCATGATCCGACGAACATTGCATGCATCTGTAAAACATAATTAATTTTGTATCACATAATTATATTATTTAAATATTTTTTATTTATTACACTACCCTTATGTCCTCACTGTCTATTACACTCACTTGGTAACTGCACTTCTAAATCTACACTGTAAAAGTTGTTTATATAACTCTAAACTTACCACTCATAACGGAGCCATGTTTCGCACAATCTATTAAAAACTGAAACTAAAAATGTCATCATGCCCCACCTTAGAAGTTATTGGAAGAAATTAATTTCTGTCTAATAACGGTTGGTTTTTAATTCAATACATTTTATTAGAACAAATATATTGTTACCGTAGACTTTATGTAATAAATCATGAACTATATTGAGAGAAAGTAAATAAAATGTTAGTTTAATAACGCCTTTATGTGTCTTGTTTTAATGAACCGATGAATTTAGGATACCCCGATCTTATCAACACTCTCATATAGAATGTCAAATATACTACATATTACAAATAGTAGTCTAATAGTTACAAATTTGTTATCACAAGAAACTTAATAAAACAAAACAAACTTGTCTAGTTTATTACTACATTGTATTCATGAGACCATACAACATAATGCAGTCTTAGAACATTGATAATATTTTATGTTATTATAAAGTAAGTATAAGTTGGACACTAGACTTGAAGAAATACAATATACTTAATGTTAGGTAAATAAATTTCCTTAAATTTTTGGCAGCATCAGTTGTGGTAAACTAAAACACCAATAATGCTTGGGTTAAAATACAATCAGAGGAAGTAAAGAAAACTCATTCCACGTTTCTAACCCTAACAATAAAACGAATTTAGTTTCCTTGGTGTCAACCGTTCTACCTCTAAATGTAATTGCCTTATATTTTAATTTTGTCATACGAAAGTATAATAAATTACTTGATTTAGATATTTCAACTTACAAATAAATTAATCGAGGTGTACTTTGTGATTTACGATATGCTGTCATTTCAGTTTATACTCGGAAGAAAAATTACTTTTGTTTTCAATAAAACAAGTCAATACCATTTAGTTTTTAACTAACACTGTAAACAAACGTAAAGAAATATATTTGTTTGCACATTTAAATTTGATAGTTTAAGGAAATCGTATTTTCAACTTTTACCTCACTGGAGAATTACTTGAATAGTTCGATAATTATAATTCGGATATGCAATTAATTATAGATGCATATACTGGAAAACTTTCTGTTCATTCTACAAGAAATATACAGTTAATTTATAATTTATCTTTACAAATACCTATACAGTATAGTATAAAACAAAAAAGTTTCTATATTTGTGATACGTTTTGTGACTGATCGACATTTATAATTTACTTTTGTTCCTTGGATGATTTTGGTGGTATATATATTATTTTTTGTTCGTATTTTTTTAAATATTTTTAGTACGAGTAAGAATTATAATTTTTGCTGTTTACAATTTTTAAATAAAATACAACTATTAAAAGAAATTTATATCGGTATAATGATACTCATCACTAGTATTTAAAATTAACACTATAGTAATAATATTTTGCGTTTATGAATGTATTTCCTATATAAATTTGATTCAAATGTTTTCAAATCATAATATTAAATTAATTAAATTTAAAGTACATTTAAATGTATTTAAGGTAGAACTTATTAAACTTTAATTATGCATTACACACGTTTCTGTGACTAAAAACCTGCCAATTTATCAAAATTAAAGTTGTTCATTCTTGAATTCTAGTTGGTAACAAGATGTATGCACGTCAAAATATTTATGTCAGTAAGTAATGTCGTCATACCTGACTTTAAGTTTTCTTTAGAGTCAATATATTCAAGATTATTAATGGCATTTTATGTCTTGACAACTTTATTAGCTAAGTATGGATTAAATATTAAATACATGTAATGAATTGCCAATTAGAACTACAGTATACAATTAATTAATAGTACAGTTTGTTTAACGTGCCGTTAACAATTAATATTGTTATTGTAATATATGTACTTTAAAACTATAAATTTTTACAAAATGTGGATTTATTTGATGTTTTAACTAAGTACTAATTAAATACATGCAATTAATTGCCAATTAGTAGGCCTACTATAAAATACACGTTTAACGTGCCATTAACAATTAATATTTTTATTGTAATATATGTACTTTACAATTATATAGTTTTACAAAATGTGTATTTAACTCACAAATACTGCATATGGAAATAATGCGCAAGACAGTAAAGACCTGCCATGAAAGAAAAGGATGATTTTCATTGGTTATTTTGAATGCTACAAGGAACTACTGTGTATAATGCCGTTTAAAGCAAATAAGCAATGTTAATTAAGAAATGAATATTTAAAGGAAATTTTAACTCTATTTCCAATCCATTGTCTGCATTATTAACACATAGTCTCTAAAATTTATAAAATTTTATTTTATTCATTTAAGTAGATATTTCGTTATTTTGCGAAACATCTGTTCACCTTGTGGAAATTGATAGCAAAGTTCAACCATAGTTATTTCCCATTGTCATCTTTCTAATACCATAGACTAACTTTAGCACACCAAAACTTTAGTAGAAGGTTTAACAAATTAATGGGCCTAGTGACAATTATTTAAGTGAAAAGCCCTTGGATCAATAGTACAATTTAAATAAAATGACTTTGAGTATAATGTAACAAATGTAGTGGATTTTAGACTAAATTATAACATTGTTTTTATTTTAAAAGAATAACTAGTAGGCCTATTAATTTTAATGTCCAGTTTACAAAGTTTCGAAAACAGTAAGACTCATTATTGCAATAAGAATGAATACCTCTCAAATAAAATTTAAGAAAACCCAATTTTGTATTATGTTCTACTTTTTTTCATACACTATTGTTTCATACAAAATTATAGATTTAGCATTTAAAACGAGATCTTCGACGTTATTTAAGCTAAATTGACAATCCTGAGAACTTAATAAATATGAATAATAGTAACTATGAAACACGTAGATCTATTAGGGATTATATGTAAATATTACAGGTGTTACAGGATTTTTCCTCATACGTTTCAATAAAATGTTTTTCCTGAAATAAAAATAATAAATAAACTGATTTTCCAAATAAAAATAACATGTAAAGCAAAAAGGTTATAAAAATTACTTGTTGAAAATTAAATTGTTTGTCATACAATTTACCCTTCATTTTGTTAAATTTACATGTTAAACAAAACTGCTTAAGTACAGCTATTTATATATTAATTAATAGCTTAAGTATTCCATTTAAAACTATATTTTGTTTATTTATTAATATTTATGGAACAAATAAAATATACGATAAACTATATCATATCTAAACACTCTGAAGGTGGTTTAATACAGTTTCTTGTCTTTATTTCCTTACTAGGGGAGACCCCTGCGTGCTCCGCACGCCAACCCCCGATGGAACCTTCTAAAAAGATATGTTAAGTTTTATCTATACTAATATTATAAAGAGGTAAAGTTTGTTTGTTCGTATGTAGGGAGTAATCTCTGGCAGTACTGAACCGATTGAAAAAATTGCTTACCTAATAAAAAGCTACACTATCCCTGAGTAACATAGGCTATAATTCATTTCGATAAAAACCTTTTTTATTTCAATATTTTTTGTAAATTTAGTCGTAAAAAAATGTTAGGTTAGGCCTAGAATGATAAACCAACACATGTATTTACATTTATTACCATAGCAACCATTGAGTAAAATAACAGATAATATATAGCTGTTTGCTTCAAATAATATTTATATTAACAGCTGATTTCAAAATTTGAAACAACTATTTTTGTATTTCTAGCTTTTAGGTTAGGGTTTTAAAGTGTAGACCTGAGCCTTGCTGGTTCTTTTAAACATTATTAACTGCAGTTATAAAATATAAGAAATAATTTGGTTAGGACATTTAACATTATTTACCATCTTAGTTTTGAGGTCATTATTAATACTACAACTTTATTATAAATAAAACGTAAAATATTTTTTTAGAAGGTTCCATTGGGGGTTGGCATGCGGAGCACGCAGGGGTCTCCCCTAGTTTATAATAAAGGTGTAGGATTATTAATAACCTCAAAACTAAGATGATAAACAGTGTTAAATGTTCAAATCAAATTATTTCGTATATTTTATAACAACAGTTATAATAAAAGTTAAAAGAACTAGTATGGCTCAGGTGTAGGCCTACACTTAATCAGAACCCTTACCAAAAAGTTATTATCAATTACCGTATATTACCAATAAATAGGCCTACTATAATATTATTATAGTCTTATTTATTTTTAATTAGGATGCAGCATAGTTTTTTCTTATTTTTAAATTTCTTAAAGCAAGTTTTTATTGGTTTGTGTGTGTTGAAACACGTGTTGGTTGAGCCTAGGCCTAACTTAAAATATTATTTTGTACTAAAAGCTGGACATCCGAATCAACTGTTTTAGCTGTTATTTTAATCAATTGGTTGCTATGGTAATGATTGTAAATACATTCAAGAAGTTGTTTTTCAGTCTAGGCCTAACCTAAAATTATGTTTAATTTATTTTACCTGCCTTAACGGCAACATGTTTTTGTGCATATCTTTAAATGATATAAGTTTCATCTTTCAATTGTTGTTTTTCAGTTTTTCATAATGTTGCTTACTTATTGGTATTTCAGCTATTAGGCACTATGTGTTTAACGTCCAACTTGATCCTGTGAATTTGTTCTTTTAAGATACTGGCCAATAATAATGATTTTCTCTAAGCCAGCTGATTTCTTTTGCTACAATAAAATTGTCTTAGATGCACAATCACGTGTTTTAATAATCAGCTGGATAGGGAAACTTAAAGTGACGATAAAATACGTTTTAAAAAGTTCTTTTATTACATTCTAAATGAAATTATTTAAAAAATGTAAGTAAATTGTGCAAATATAGAATGATCGATCTTTCATTTAAAACAAACCGCTTGTAAAACGGTTCAGTGGAAACCTCAAGTGAACTCTTCAAAGAAATGCAAAGTTGTAATTTTACCCCATGTTAAATATTCATAAGAAAAGTTTATTTTCCATTTTTGATCCAATCAACATTAATATTTTCAAAATACAAATAAAACCTGCACATATAGAACCGCTAACCTTTGTTTTGGTACAACCCGCATGCAAATCGGTCCAGTAGAACGGTCAGGCTCGCTGTCATAATCTTTAAATTTTTTTACTATGTTAAATCTCCATAAGAAAAGTTTATTTTCCATTTTTGACCCAATTAACATAAATATTTTCAAAATACAAATAAAACCTGCACATATAGGACCGCTAACCTTTGTTTTGGTTCAACCCGCTTGTAAATCGGTCCAGTAGAACGGTCAGGCTCGCTGTCATAAGCTTTAAAATTTTTCCCTATGTTAAATCTCCATAAGAAAAGTTTATTTTCCATTTTTGACCCAATTAACATAAATATTTTCAAAATAAAAATAAAACCTGCACATATAGGACCGCTAACCTTTGTTTTGGTACAACCCGCATGTAAATCCGTCCAGTAGAACGGTCAGGCTCGCAGTCATAAGTTTTGCAAAAGTTTTTTAGTATATAAGATTGTTTTTTTTACACTGTAAATTAGATCTAAGTAGGCCCTATGTGTTACACTGAAATTATGTTCAATTGGTTTTCTTCTGTTTATATATTCATCCAAAATTAATTATACTGTACATAAGAAATTACATACAGTTAAACATTATTTTACACTAAGCCTATAGTAGGGTTACAAAGCGTCCGGATATCGCCCGGATTGTCCGGATTTCAAGTCCTTGTTCAAGTGTCCGGGATTGTCCGGGTTTCATGAAGCGGTGGCGTGAAAAAAATATGAAACGAAATTACCAAATCACAAGGGTGCTGGGGATGTGGATGCTCATCTTAAAACCGACCGGTTCACAAACACCACTAACTTACATCCTAAACACAAAATTGAATCTTCATTAAAAAATGTTAACACCACGAGGACGAAAATATCAAAGGAGCTAGACCCAGTAACAAAAGAATAATTGATCTCCAACTATCTATTTTGCTGGTTTATTGAATCAATAATAAAATTTTAAGTAATATGAATAACTAGTTATTTTGTAATTTTGTAGTATTTTAAATATTACAATTTGTATTTTTCACTCATTGTAAGCATTAAAAATGCTTTAATTTTCAAAGGGGTTAATTAATATTAATTGATTCTCTTCCCATTTGTGGCTCAATTACTGTATTATTATTGCCCCTTATACACATAATGTACGGATTTGGTCTGGACAAACTTATAGTAATCCTTCCTAAAAGTAATTGGCGAAATACATGCATTTCCCTGAGCCTGAAACGACCAAGGGAAAACTATATTTGAACAGTTTTTGTTTTCTATTGCACTGATATTGCGCTATATGCTACCTTTAGTTGACTCAACTATTTCTATAAAGTAATTAATTAAACGTTACGGTAACGTATGTATTGTGCGTTCGTAACTCGGATGGTTTTAACGTAAGCTTAAATGTGGTTGTTAGATATTTTGTTTGTTTATTTGTATATACATTTTCAATAAATTCATTGGTCGCTTAATTTTACAGAAGTTTTGTTTCTGTTTAAAAAAAAGTATAGTAACAATTCTGAATTATAATAAAGAAAAAATATTGCGGAATCTAGATCTTACAAGATTTACTGCAGCAGTTAAATATTCACAATAACGGATAAAGCTACAGTTGTAGTTTTTTGTATTAAGCAACTAAGCATGTACTATTAGGCCATACAATTTTTTATATTGTTAAAGTATTATATTTTTATTCGGACAACTGATCTTTATTATCAAACGTATATTTCGGATGTATATTCTATTATGTTAGGCTTGATGTTTAAAATATATTTAAAACTGCTAATTTTTTATTTACAAATGTATACCAAGTTAATTTGGTTTTAAGTATTGTAGATCTTACACCATGCACATCAACCTCTTTAGAAAACAAACTTAGCCCAGTTTTAAATGTCTTAAATGCATTGTTTTATTGATGCTTTTCTAAACTATACAAGTCCAAATTTCACAAGCTTGCTGCTCCTTAAACGTAATTTCATAAATAAATGTGGAACTATTGTATTAAAGCGTTTTCTATTTGAATATAGAAAATGTTTATCTTCAATATTAAATGTTGGATTTAATCAAAATAAATTTTAGCATGATTATTGTTACATATAAATTTTGGGAAATTTGAATATTATTAGAATCGTATAAAATAGGTTCGACATTAAAATTATTGAAAAGCTGATCAAAATTACACCCTTAAAAGGTTTAGGCAATATAACAAAAATTTGTTGGCAAAGAAATTTGTAGTAACAATTAAATAGGTAAATCATTTTATATTCTTTCTGAAAAATCCTGGTACTAACATGGTTAGATAACCCATAGTCAGAATTATTTATAAAAGATAACTGTAGTAATTGAAAGTGACTTAATGTTTAAATCTTAATAATTATAAAAGGAGAAATATAACAATATTGTCAAAACAAAAAGAATAACGACAATTGAATCAAAAGACTAAATAACTGTAAGTAAATAACTGTATGAAACTGTCATAAGCCCTTAAAGTTTGCATCTGTTATCCATTTAGGTAGGATTACAGTTAAATTAGCTTTTTGAGTATGTAAACTTGGTGTAAACTTAATATTAATGAATAACATTTAAAACATAGTTTAACATCTAAACTTGTAAATGATTATATTAGTAACTTAGTGTGTATTTAATGCACCTATTCCAAACATTATCACGGTACCGATATTTATTGATTCTGTAAAATAAAATAAAAATACTACAAATTGAATTTGATATAATCTATAATATTATTATAAACATTGTCAATAAAAATAAACCTGTATTAACCAGAGTATTTATTGACTTTTAAATGTTTATTATATGCTATTATGAGTAGTTCGCGGACCATGAAACTGCGTGCACGTATGAAAGTTGGTTAAATCAAAGTTAATGTGTATATATTTATTTTTGTTTGTAGTGTTTTATGTTTTTGTTAAAGTGTAATGTTTTGACGACCTCCACGGAGTGATATAATGATGATGGAGTTTCGACTCCGAAACGCGTCTTTGTAACAAGACAACGAATAGTCACATGACGGAACCATAAAGGTAATAAAATTTATTACTCAATATATTATATGCTATTACATTAACATTTTGCTAACCAATTTGTGGCAGGAAAATAACATTTACAAACTGGCAATATATTATCAATGTAAACCTCTTATACATTACGTTTTTTATACTGTTTAAATATTTAAAATTGTGTCAAATAAAGTATTATAAATAAATTTTATTTAAATATCGTAAATTTTTTAAAAATATACTTAAATTTAGGCCTATGCATTTCTGTTTAAGACTATATTAATATATAGTTTTCTAGTAAAAATTTCTAACTAAATATATAATAATAGACTCAAGATACTTAAAAGAAAACCTGCACCAGATGCATTTTGTATAATGTAAATTTAAGTTTTTTTTTATTTTAGCATTTGACGTATGCACATAACTAATCATGCAAAACTAATCATCATACAACATCCAATATTCTACAAGAACTGTATCAGAATTAAATATACAAAAGGATGAATTATAAACAGCCAGAGGAACACAAAGTCGGTAGAGCATGTTATTTGTTTACTTAAGATTTACGGTTACGACTTGGCTTTCCGAAGAAGTAGTACGAAATAGTCGTATCTCAGCATAATGGATAGCTTGGGACAACTTAAACAATGGTGCTACAGTACTTACCTGACTACAGTACACTCTCAATAAAACAAAGTTTTCCTTACTGATTGAATCAGAAATAATATTAAATTGAAAATA
>JAGFPH010002216.1:79271-116759 GCA_018207615.1 Philaenus spumarius
ACGTTTATTGTAAGAACAATGATTACGTCTATATACAAGATTTAAAGTGGACATATAAATAATAAAATATAACTTACGTAGAATACAATATTGTTGTACAGTAATATAACATAGTTTGTATTTCAAATATTTATATACTGTAGCGGTACTGGATAAATCCTTAAAATTCTTTGTTTCCTAAATATTTTCTTATTTTTTAAATCACTCTTTTAAACTTCTTATTGGTCATTATTAAATGTTGCTGTCACTAAATTATAATCAAAACTCTACAGTTAACATAAACATAAACACGAACACAAGATTTACTATTAAGAGAGCGATCACATACAATCAGTGGCGTTCGTGGTGATGTTCGAACTTCCATTGATTAGATAAGGTGGTGAAACAGGATGGTTTATGAAAGTAATAAGGTGTTGCAATGAAATGAGCCTTAATTTAAATTGTGTTAAGGGTATATATGAGAATTTTCAAAATAGCAAACAACATAAGATTACATTAATTTATATCTATTGAAAAAATAATATCCATGTTTTCGATCAAACAGAAGTCTTAGGCTCTTATTTACTTAAGAGATGTTATAAGTTATATCAAAAGAAGTTCACACACAACTAAGTGTAATTTAAGAATAAAACTTAGATATTAAATGTGGTTTTCGAATCTATCTTCTGCTGCGTATGGATACCGTTCATATATGCCCTACTAGGTTAACGACCAAATTAAGGTAACCGTATAGCCTCAATACACAAAGGAATCGCAGCAGAAATCTCATCCTTGTCAGCCTGGAGAAAATAAATTAAGAATTACTGTAAAACTCTGTAATTACTGTAATTTTGTGATGTACACAATAAAATTGAAAATTAAAGTAGAATCTGCTTCCTTGTTCTTGAATTTCTTGACATCTAACGGCACAGAAAACATTGAAGCAGGAGACATTGTTAAACGGTGCTACTCTATATTCTTACTATACAAATACTATACAATTCTTACTATACCACGACGGCAATTAGTTTAAACAGGAAATATTTACTTCATATCAGTGAATTTCCTGTATACAAATATGAATTTACTTTTTAAAAGATTATGCTATGTTTTACTTTTGAATTTACTTTTAACTAGTATTGCTTTTTATTATGCTTAACCCCGTTACGTGCAGTTTGGAAGAGATGGTTTTTGGAATTCTATTATCTTACAAAAATTATTTGAATATATTTCAATAACACTTTTACACTTAATAAACAACACAAATTTTAAAAATACATAAGAAATTATAGAAAAATATAGTGTCAAGTCTGAGATTTAATTTTTAGAAATTATATTTTATTTTAGAATTAAAAGCTTTACTTTAAATTTATAAACAACAAAAGTAAACATGAAATCATTTATTATCCAAAACTGTAACAAAACCCTTTACCTTATTATTATTTAATATTCTGAAATACGATATTTTAACTTATTGCCAAATAAAATTTTATGACAAACCTTAAGTTAAATAAAGTTTTTCCAAAGTTTTCTTAATTAAAATTATAATATATTTATTTGAAATAAATTGAACTGGAACTTATTAATCTATACTTATGAAAGCCAAATACCATTGACTCATTGACTCATCACAGTTTATCCAAAACCACGAGGCCTACAAACATGAAATTTGGCACTAATACTCTTTATAGGCTCTAGACGCGCACTAAGAAAGGGTTTCCAAAAATTCGAAATTTTAGGCGCGGTTTTGGGGGGGTAAAAGTTACTAAATCACGATTTCTCAAAACCTACCAAACGGATTGGAATGAAATTTGGTATGTAGCTACCTCTAGGGCCATAGAAGCTCGCTAAGAAAGGGTTTAAAAAATATCTAAACTTTAGGGGGGTCAAAGTTACAACATCATGATTTCTCTAAAACCGTCGAACGGATTGGAATGCAATTTGGTATGTAGCTTTCCCTAGGGCCATAGGTGCTAGCTAAGAAAGTTTTTTTTTAAAATTCGAAATTTTAGGGGAGGTTTGGCGGTCAAAGTTACTACAAAAAACTATCGAACGGATTGGAATGAAATTTGGTATGTACCTTCCTCTAGGGCCGTAGTTACTCGCTAAGAAAGGGTTTTAAAAAATTTGAAATTTTACTGGAGGTTTGGTGGGTGTCAAAGTTACTAAAAATCCCCATAAGAAATACATAGTGTAATATATTTATTGATATAATATATTTTTTGTTAATATACATTTAACTTTGATTTGTCTAGTATCTTATAAGTATACAAGGCTTTGGTTGATGGGAGTTCTTTATTACAGTTGATGGATCCTCTTGATGTGAGAAGTCCAACATTTTTTAAGAAATCGTATGTTCGGAACTTGTGTTATGCTATTCGATAGAAAAAGTCATCTGCTTGAAAAAAATAAAATAAAATCAGTTGCAAGTCATCTTGTTGTTTCTTTTAAATTTCTACGTGTTCCTTCTTTTTGCCAATTAGTTTCACGGTCAAAAACAATGACTTGATAGATCTAATAACAATTTACCACCACCGATTTTATTGGTGGAGGATTTTAATGCACATCAATATTTGTAGGAATTTGCAAACTGTTATCCTAGGGCAACCGTGTTGAGATGTTATTGTCCAATTTTTATTTATTAGCAGCTTCTACAGATTGTTATACGGCTTTAGCATTGTGTTTCTTATGGACATCCTTTGGCTGCAATATTCGAGTTGACAGACTTGTCAGATTTTTATGACTACGACTACGGTTCTATCAAGTTATGTATCCAGTTCAAACAGAATCTACACTGCGATGAATTTGGAAGCCTTATGTGAGAATTTTAGCAATACTTTTGCATCACCTGATAGTGTTCAAGAGATAAATGATACGATCAATAATGCGACTGATTCGGTCTTTTAGTCTAGGAAAACAAAAATTACTAAATATCTTCTCGCCTTCAACGTAAACCGGTTCCTTGGTAAAACGACGACTTCAAAGAGGATCTCAGTCGAAGTGCTCTCTAAGAGAAACTTTGTCAGATAGATTTTATTTCCGGAATTGTGATTAAATGGAAGTTTGTATAACCACTTTGCTGTTAATGGCATTGCTGTTACATGATTCCAGTTTATTGTTATCTTTTTAATGATAGTTTTAACTTATACGTGGCTACTCGACAGCAGGACACTTCAACTATCAATAAAAAAGAAATTTGTACCAAATTTACCGGATTTAAGTATCCTATTGATAAAACAAGTTCATTGCGTTTAGTTATCGTTGTAGTCACAATCACAACCCAACTTTAGATTTAAACGGAACAAAATTTTAATCCGATAATAATGTAACATTCCCAGGTCTTGTCCGATCATAAATTGACTTTAGCCCCATATTCTAATTGTAAACCAGGGTCCCGGATTTAAAGAAGATTTGTTTCCTTCATAACACTTCTCGTTTCATTGTAACGGAATCTTGTTTACTATTAGCCTATCATTTGTAGCCTGCTTGTTGAAACAGGTTGAACTACGTAGGCAACAGTTAAAGCGTATCTGTAGCTTCGCTCCAAACTATTACATCCTGCGTACAATACTGTTTTTAATCATTTACCAATTGAGCGGTAAGAATTCCACTAACTGACTACACGTTTTCGGATAAGAATCATTCGTATTTTTTATAAATTGGTTTCTATTATAGGCATACTTTCTATTTATAAAAATCCAGCTTGTTTTGTTCCAAAATGAACGTACGAATGCCGAATGGTAATCTCGCGTTTTCTAAACCCTTATCACAAAATATTCCTGATTTTGCACACTACCAGGAGTTTATGTCTGTACGGTACCTATGTAATTTTACTTGTAATGTAGAACTTTTTTTCATGGATTACTCTAAACTCAACAACATAGTCGGTTGCAGAAAAGAGTGTCACCTTTGCATTTTCCACAAATTATTGTGATTATACAACACTGTTTGCTATACTTAAACCACTGAATAGTTTATCTCCATCGTCACTGAATCTCATTATGCGTTTTGATACTAGAATCCATCCAAGATATTTATTAAGTAAAAAACTTGTTGAACTTACCTACCGTCCAATAGTCCAATTTTATACGTCCAACGACAGCCGTTTCGGCTATTCAGCCATTCTAAAGTTAAGACCCATTGTCCTTAGTCATTAATAAAAATAAAAACACATAGTATACTTAAAAACACTTATACACACGAGTACACAATTACAAAATACACGCTCGCACATTTTAATATACATGTGGTAAGTTCACTGTCCACGGCTAGACTGTCGGTGTTAAGTTTGTGCATAGGTGTTCTTATCTGTATTACATTTGCTATGTCTATTACCAAGTCGAATAATGGGTTGGAATTAAAATTTAATTTATCATTAAGTAGCGTTCCTTGCTCTGTCTTTAAAGCTTTATAAATCTCACACTGCTCAAGAACATTCATAAGCTTCCCTTTGCTACACTTAGGCCCTATGCAAAATGGTTAAAGATTTGTCAATCACATCATATTTTTGTGTGCTGTTTCCATAATGTGTTCAACAAATTTTAAATCGGTTTTCGGAGGTTGTGCTGATCGTATTGTGGGAGGAAGATGTTCTTTTAAACCTCTTATGAAATGATCGTCCAGTCTGCCCTATGCATTTTTTGGGGCAATCATCACATGATATCTGGTATACTCCTGCTTGTTAAAACTTATTGTTGGTATTTGGACTTCTTTTCAATATTTGCGACAAATTATTTCTCTTGCTGTACGTGGTAATGTACCCTACTTTTCTGAAGGCATTGCTCAGTGAGTTATGTAGTCTGTGGTTGTATGGCACTGAAATGTATTTATTATCTGTCAACGTCCTAGGTTTTGCAGCCTTTATTTCTTGTTTCTTTAACAATTTATCCACAAAGGTAGGATCGTTTCCTTTTTGTGAAGCGATGTACTTAATTATATTATACTCCTCTATGAAATCGTTGTGTGCCGTTGGTACTGTACGAAGTCTGTAAATGAAACTGTTATATGCAGCCATTTTGTGCTACTGGGGGTGGTACGAACTGTTATGTATGGTATAGTCTGTGTTTGGGGATTTCCTATATATTTTGTTTTGATGTTTTCCCTTCACTTTTGAAATGTTGAGGTCAAGGTAATGTATGGTATTATTTTGTTCTATTTCCGTTTTGAATTGTAAAGATCGATGAAGGCTATTTAAGTATGTGGTAAAACTTTCTATTTGTCTGCTTTTGCCGCGATATAGAACTATAATGTTATAGACATATCTGTGATAATAAACTATGTTTTTGAAATGCTTGTTATTGGTGGTCAATGTAGTATTGGTCTCCATGTAATTTAGATATATTTCTGATAGGGAGCGCAGAATTGTACCAGCGCGGAACTGCACCAGCAACTCCAAAGCTCTGTTCCAAGTGTTCGAGGCGGAATTCTGCATGTGTCAATCTCCTGCTGCAGCCATTATTGGAGCAGCACACCACGCCCTCTGACCAAAGGTTGCTCCCTCCCCACCATTGATCATTGAAGCAATAATCAGTGTTGCTAATCATATCATACCGTTGCGTTGTCAGGATTGTCGGGTTTTGCTATAACGCAAACGAGAGTCTGAGTCTAAAGCTACTTTCATCATTTTCTTAAAAACACTTTTTATTTCACCTTTTGGCAGAATAAAAATGAAATATCCTTCTCATATAATTATATTATTTACACAGTTTACAATTTTTCAAAGCCTTATTCATTTTACAATGTTTCTAATTTAATTTATATTATAGACCTAATTTGAATTTAACACCTTTTATTACGATATTATTTAATTTGTCTTTAATATTTGTATTTAATATTTTACAAATATAATATTACTAGTAAGCCCCCGTGAAACATCACAGGCTGATTAATTAGATGCAGAAATACATAAATTAATTAATCAGAAATACATTATTTACAAAACCAACTATTTAAAAACAACATTAAGTTACTACTTATCTAGGCCTACCTCACTATTCTGACGGGGATTTTTAACTCGGTAAATGTGTACAATAATAAGGATTATAAAACTGTAGGCCTATTTGTTAAACATTTTTATCTACATACGTTATTATATATTTAAATAAAGATAAAAATACTATCTTTTAATTGCTTTCTATTTCATATTGATAGATCAAATGATTTAGAATATATTAATATTATAGTGAAGAAATTAATAATTGAAAATGTTTATATGTTATACGAAGATGTACGAATGTTTCCAAAACTAAACGAATAGATATCTCTTCTTCAAATTAGTATAAACAAATATATTTATTATTGATGATAAAAGGTTGTATTTATACACAGTTTGTAACCCCAAAGCAAATATTATAACGTTTATTATAGCATACATTAGTTCTGTAACTCATATTTAAAGATAATCAACTTCACAAGATATTATAACGATTGAAGTTGTAAACATATCCCCAAACTATAAACTACATAGGGTTTGTTTAAGTATTACAGATGATTGCAAGAGTAGCTTAGATTGATCACGCAAAAATGCTACTGTTATTTAGCGATAATTCTGTAATAGATAATAACAGAAAAGAAAAACACTTTTCGTTTTTAAGTTAAAATATCACTGATTTTTAAGTTTTGCAAACGCCGCCGCCGGCGTTATCTGTTTCACCTTGACCGTTATCTGACAGTGTGCCCTGCACATGGGCGGATACAGACTAACAGTTTAGGGGGGATCGTAACTGCAGAATATAATGTTGAGTATGAGTCGTACCCAAAAAATCTGGTGCATGGAACATTTTTTTAAAACAATTTGCTAAATTATGTGTTTTAATGCCGTATGAGTGTTATTTTACCTGGAATGTGTCCATTTTCTTTTTGTTAATTTTGTATAAAATCCACAAGTTTAATAAAATCTGCCTTAGTTCATTTTAATGTAGCCTATTATTTATATAAATAACGGTGTAAAACAATTATATGAAAGACAATAAATCATTTTAGAGCTCTGCGTTTCCTATAGAAGCCCGGTTTAAACCTTACAAATTCTATGTCTCTTCATCCTAAACTAATCACAGTAACAAACTACAGGAAAGTGAACGGAACTGTAGTTACGTCTGTAAACGTAAACGAATTGAGGTAAGTACAGATTGGGCGATTGTCGGCCGACTCCTGTCGAAGAGAGCTTGAATCGGCCGATAAGTTTGTCGGTCAAAGGATATTGCCGACGAGAGATCGGTGGTTCCAGATGGGAAACATTGGTTGATTTGTACATTCAATTAAAATATTTAAAATTTAACAAATAATTTTTGGGTATTTTCATTTTGAATGATAAATAAAATTTTTATCAACAACTTTAAATTAACTTAAATTATTAAATTCAAAATAATAACTAAAGTTTGCGTATTTTGATTTTAAGAGTGTCAAATAAACACATTAGGCCTATTACATTACATGGTTATGTACGCTACCACTACACAGTGCTCATCCTTGTTTTTACCGACACCTTTAGATGCAGTAATAATGCAGTAACCTTTAGTTGACTTTGCTACAAAAAAATTATCTATATTAACAATACAAATACATCTAAATTAAATTTTTTTCAAAAGTTTTGATAATTAAATAATACATTACAACATTAGGCTACTGTTGTACAACATAATTTATGTATTCTCTTTCTACTTTCTACAGTTAAATTGTTTAAAACGACAATAATTTTAATAACACAACAAATAGGCCTACATCAAACGTATGGGAAAAAATAGACCTACTAGCAATCTACCGTAGAATCACTGCTATCTTCTCTTCAGAAAAGAGATAGAGGCACTAAAAAATTTGGATAAAGTTCGTTAAGCGTTTCTTCAAAGTCTGATTTAGTCATTTGAAAGAAATTTGTGAGCGAACATTTTATCACATAATGTACATTATAAATGACTAGAAAAGTACTTTGATAAAAAAAACATCACATTTCTCATAAGCAGCAAACTAAAAATCACAGCAAACAAAATCTGTTTTTCGAATTTAGACGCGTTTTACCTGTGTTTTTCTGTATTTACTGTTTACGTGTATTTCTATGTTTTCAGGAAGAAAAATGTATATAACATTAGAACGGATGAACATAATTTGCTGACATTTTTGGTAGCCTTAATCCAAAACACAGTGTAAGGTATTATGGAGTTTATAGGGGGAACAAATTAAAAAGTAAATAAATAAACGGTACCAGGAACTGGCACATACTTTCTCACAAACACATTTATATTACTAAACAGATTCACTGTGACTTGTAGGGTGAGGTAGGAGAGTTTTTTTTTTTTATTAAAGTTGGAGATTTAACTAATAAATATGATTATTATTATTATCTAGAGAGAAAACTATTCCATCGATTCCGAACAAATTTGGGGAAGCCTTATTAAAGTCCAGGTTTCAAAAGTACCAGGTCGCCTTAATACCGAAAGTAAAATAACACCAAGTCCATGTCATTTCATTTGGTCCAGGTCCAGCACCTGGACCAAATGAAACTGAATACTGGTTATAAATAAACACGTGATTTCAAAAGGTCCAGGAATATCGGTGAACCAATCGGAATAGAGATCGTTGAAGTAGGCGTAACCGTGAACTTGTAGCGGTGATAATATCTGTTACAGTGACAAAAAAAAAAAAAAAAATATATATATAGTATAAAAGGCAAAGTCCTCACTCACTGATCATCACTAATTCTCCCCCTTCCCATGAAATTTTGCGCACAACCCCTCCTTGTCACTTGATGTTCTCAAATTCGTGTTTTGTTTTTTAATCTTATACTGGTTTTTTCCAAGATGTATTCGAACGTTTCGACTTTCATTCGACAGTAGTTTTCGATTTTTTTGGGATGGTTCTCAATTCCTTAATAAAGTCTACGAGGTTCCTCTTCTCGTTTATAGGGTGTACCCAAAGATCTCTGTTATTAGTGCCTTTTCAAACAAATTAATCAAGTTCCACATTATAATTATAGCTTCCTCTTCTTTCTCTTCAAAGTTCGTTTCAAAGTTAGGTTAAAAATTTTCAATAAGCACTAAATGCACACAATACAACAATCTGGTGGACAGAAGAACTGAAAATGGAGGGAGGCAATGACGCCCAGTGACTAAAACCCCAACACACAGGATCAGTCAATAACAGTCAAACAGACAGAACATACTAAAGACGTCTTTGACTATGACTGACCGTGTCTGATTCTGTGTGTGGCCGGCCTAAGACAGTGGAAACGTTCTTGCTACTGTTTTATTCCAATCCAGTTTAGTCTTGATCACCAATTATTTCATCTACATTATTAGGACTGTTATCACATTAAACCCTTAAAACAATTAAGTTCTACTTTCGGACACCCACAATATTTAATACAAGATGTTTTACAGCTGCAAGACACGAGTTGCAGAAGGTTATCAGTTACAAAAGACTTAGTACTTAGTGTTGGTGTTAAAGCTTTCCTGTAACCTCCATTTTCTTTCATCTTTTCCATCTTCCAACTCCAAAACTGTAGCATCCAATCTGTTACCAAGCCATGTCTGCACTTAAAAATAAACCCTGAACAAATGCTGATGATGGGGGATGCTTTGCAAGGTCGAAGTTTGACCTTAGATTAGATTTTTTTTGAAATTTTTGCAAGTAACGAGCTTCATTGAAGTTCATGTGCTTTTTCTGTTAAGATAACATTTTCCCCGTTTGTTTTCTGTTCTTTGGAATCATCTTGACGTAGAAACACCGACGCTTGTGTTTGAGCATCTTCTGACTTTTGTAAAATGTCCAAAGATTTTATTTTTCCCAGATCAAAGAAAGAAGATGTTGTGTCACAACCTGTTATGGCATAAGCAAGCAGATTAAGCTTCCTTTTGTCGTTCAACTTATGGATGATTTTGGAAATCCTGTAATACACTTTTTGTCCAGTTACTGGTTTTCAAAAGTAGATTGTTTGGTTTTCAGGCCCAAGCGCTACCAACAGTATTAATAAATTGGTGTATTAATAAACTGAGAGTAAACAAAACATGTTCTGCTGCTTGACACTGGCCGGTTTTAGCCAGTCCAATAATGGTGGGTCCATATTTGATGGAGAATGGAACGGTCCTAACAACTTAGGAGTAGGAATAATCCCCCGAATCAAAACTGGCTCTCCTAATATAAAGAACATTAACAATTTGATAAACAATATATCAGCTTTTCACTAATTATGTCCAACAAAGGCCTATTTTTTCCCTTTATTGGTTCGGCTAAAAGAAATCATATTGTGTGTTTATCACTGCAATAATAAATACCAGAAAATAAATAAATAATAAAAAATAAAATAAATGTTTACATTTTACCATTGTAATACCCATAGTTAGACCAGCTATAGAAATAAAAGTCCAAACAATAGGCCTTTACTGCAGATTGACCGCTGATATGCCAACGGGCTGATCCGGCCCGCGAGGACTCGTACGCCCCGCGCCTCGCCATCTCCCTTTGCCAGGCCAATTAAGTCAACTGTCTGCACTTAACATTTATAAAACTTACATCAATATAAAGATTGCAAAATACCCTAAAAGTTTTATTTGAGCCATTTTTTCATAACTTGTCTCATATTAATAAAAAATAGCTAAACAGGTAATAATTATTGTAATAGAAATGTTAAAATTTTAACATTAAATTTAAAAATACACGGTAAATAATTGTTTTATAGCTTAAACGCAAAGAACCTTTTTGATAGAGAATATTATAAGGATTACAATAACGAAATAAAAATTACTCTATCGGTTTTTATCTCTTAGATATTGACAAAATAAAAAATCTTTCAAAAGTGAACTTTAAGGGGGGGGGTTAGGGGGGAAGCAAGAGGGGGAGGGGCGGGGACGTTTTAGAAAATATTCCTTATATAATCAACTAACATCCATGAAAAAATCAGCTTTTCACAAATTAGTTCCCACTCAAACCCTTTATTGACTGGGCTATTACTACCGTACCGGTTCACTAAGAGCTATCTTGAACATTTTAAAATTCAGTTGTCGCTAAAGTAAACACATTGTTTAAATCAGGTAAGTAGAAAATCACAATTCGAATTCAAACAATTTTTACGTAGAATAAAGTTAGACTTTTAGCTAATAAATTTCTCTGTATTTAATATTTTATAATACCTAGATTATCACTTATAAATAGTTTAAATGTGTTCATCTTTAAATTTATATTATTTATGTTAGAACAAAGTTATTAATATTGTTAGTAACATTACCCCTTAGTTTTATTGATTTTAACAACTATGTTTACAAAACAAGTAAACATTATTTTACAAGACCTAAAACCCTTGCTACAAGGTAATTTAAATCTCATTTAGAAAATTTCTTAGTGAGTTGTATTGTCGAGTTTAAAGTTCATCAATAAGTTTTAGCTAAAGTGCCAGAAATATAACAATGATTATACGATCCTGACCCATATCTCAAATTCAATAAACATAAAAAAATAAATAACGAAAACTGCTTACCATAATCATCTCGTACTGTGCTGTACATCATTTAGTTGATAGCAAATAGCAATCAAATAATTAAATACAAAGATAAAGCAGCTAAAATGTAAAATAAATATATTTAGGTTACAAACACGATACGCCTCTGTTGAGTTTGACTACTTACATTAAGTAACTTTGTCTGATATTATCCAATATTATAATTACAAAATATTATTCTAATGGTTAAGAAAATAAGTCTATACCTTTTTTAGTAAGCAATATAATATATATGTGTACTCCACCTCTTCTCATTTAATACGAAGATATTCGATTTGTGCAACACTCTTAGTGTTTGGAAAGAGTTTTAATATAAACAGTTTGACTAGGGGCTCTGCCCCTGGATGCTTCGCTCGCAGTTGGAAAATTTGCTAAAGAATCTCGTTAATCTTTGGCTCGTTTGTACATAGGTGACAGAGCATAAATGAGCTGTTTTATTTGGCAGCTGACTCAAACTCATTAAACATTATCTCCATAAGATTAACATGGAAAATTTGAAGGATTGTGTGCCGGAGCTCCTTCTCGGGTGAATATCGGCTAATCGGATGATTGGATCTTAAATCTGATGGAAAATCGTTAATTTGAAATTAAATATTCTACAACTTTTGTATTTAACATGTTTTGATTTCTCTTACGCTCAAAATGAAAAAAATTAAAAATCGAAAAAATCTTTCCCGCCCAAAAGGTGCTTCCAAAATTAAATAATGAAAAATTTTGGCAATTTTCCCAAAAGTTTCTCGTCGATAGCTTATAAGTATAAGTGCCTCATAATTAATGTCAGTGAATCGGTGTTACCTTTATCAGTGTTACCGCTTTATACAAATAGATTATTAAATTTCGAATATAATAAATGCTAATGATTTAATGAAAGTTTTCTCTTTTAAAGCAAGGCAATTTATGACGTGAGTTATTAAACCATTTGAATGTATATTCATAGATTTAAATTCGGATTTACTATTATTTTTAAATAATATAATACGTTCTTAATTAGTAGGCCTAATATTAAAAGTCTGTATTTTATAAATTGTTTTTGTTTTATTTTAGTCGTATTATTTATGTATGTACCCGGTGCCCCACGAAGAAGTTTAAACTTTTGATTTTGTATAGCTTGCCTATTAAGTCAACGATCTTTTTGAAACTTTACACACACCGCAATAAAGGGTTTCAAAATGTTCTGTGAAAATTTTAGCAGTACAAAATTTGCAGAAACAAAATGGTTGAATAATGAAAAATTTATTAATATTCTCCATAAATAATAACTTTCTTGAGTTTTTACCAGATTTTTTACTGCTTTGCAGTTCTAACGCTCATCGTTGAACACCCAGCTGTTTGATAGAGCAATATTGCTTCAGCCATAAAAAAACATAAACTAAATTTCTCTAGTGCAGATTTTAATGAATTTGAGGTTCGCAAAATTAATTTTACTGTTGAACAAAAAGTAAAGTGTTCTGCGTGGGCTATTGCTTTTTTACAGAAGAAAATAGACGATTTTAGGTTGCCTACCCAGGAGTTGAACCACCTAGCAATCCAACAATAAAAATGGAAAAATCTTTTGTTAGAAACTGTTGTAAAAAAGTACTGGAGAAGATCTAATGACGAATGAGAAGAACTGGTGTGAGAATCAATATGCTCCGCTCTCCTGGGAAGCCGAAATCACTAAAGATGGTTGAACTTATTCCAAGTCTTATTCCAAGTGGTATTCCAAAGTATTCCGTACAGAGAATTATTAAAAGAAATAATAATATTAATTTTTTCCAAAATCAGCTAGTCCATAATTTACTTGAGGATGATCCAGACAGAAGAGTGAAATTTTTTTCTCATTTCATTCAGATCTTGATTGGCATGATCGAATTGTTTTCTCAGACGAGTACACTGCCTACCGCAATGGTGTAATGAATATGCATTGTGTTATTACAACACCAACAATCCCCATATTCTTGAAGAGACTCTACCTTAAATCAAAAGTCATTACTGTTTGGGTGGCTGTGACTGTAAACGTGGTGTTATCTTATGACATTTCGGACAGTACAGTGTCTAGAATTAGGTATGCAAAAGTTTCAAATCAACCAATAGAGTTCAATAAACATGTCAACCAAAATGGTCAACATGTCTTGCCTCATTTTATGGTTCCCGAAATGAGCCAAGCAATATTCCAACAAGATCGTGCTTCAGCTCATTTCGAAAATCCTGTCAATTACTTACTAAGTGACAACCCTATTTGGTTGAATTTTTCGTGGAAGTATTTTTTTGGATTAACTGTGTGTGACTCCTTTTATGGTTACCTAAAATAACATGTTTATTCCCACAGCTTCAACAATGATGAGGGTTTAAAACATGCAAATGAAGATGAAGTTCTACGGATAGGAAGTTCTTTTTAAAAGCGCACGAATCATTTGTTGAACGCTGTTACCAGTATGTCGCCGTTGTGGATGAACTAATAATCTGTGGTTTGAGTAATTTTAGACTTTGGTTTTAAGTTTTCCATTATGTTATATCTTAATTTCTAATCAAAACGCCTCAGATTGTTATAATGTATCTATAAAAATATTTACAAAATATACAGTAATTTAACTTAATAATTACATTTTTGTTACAAAATCAGTAAGGTATAATTTGATTACCTATTTACAGAGAGAAAAAATTTAAACATATTCATTATTCCACCATTTTGTTTCTGCAAGTGTTGTACTGCTACAGTTTACACAGAACATTTTTATAGAATGTATTGTGGGATGTGTAAAGTTTCAAAAAGATCGATACATTAAAGGGCGAGCTATACAGAATCAAACGTTTAAACCTCTTCGTGGCACACTCTGTATATAATTTTATATATAATGCATTACACAAATAAAATCATGTATTTTTTTTCATATTTGCTTTTTACTCAATATTGTAATAAACATTTACGTAACATTAAACTAATAGTAGTTGCAGACATGTCACCTTGAAGCCTTGAATCTTAATTTAAAATAAAAGTAAACATTATATATTTACCTTTGTATATCCGTCGTGTGACTTCGTATTTATATTCTGGCTACGCGTTTCGGAATCTATGTTCCATCATCGGGCTTCTCTGAAGGTCAGGTCGTCATGAATTACATTAAAAACACTTCACAAACACAAACACACATAATATTAAAAAAAATGTTGCCACGAGGAATCGGTGCGAAATATATAAAGCTTTTAAATCAAAAGATGAATTACTAAACGACCAGCTGAACTTCAAGTTCAATAGGCTTTATGATACCGCGATAAGGATCGACAATAAGATTACTTAAACTATCATAGTCAGTAGTAGGCCACCTTCTAATGGTGCGCACCGATTCCTCGCGGCATCATATTTTTGTTGAATATTATGTGTGTTTGTGTTTGTGAAGTGTTTTTAATGTAATTCATAACGACCTTACCTTCAAAGAAGCCCGATGATGGGACATAGATTCCGAAACGTGTAGCCAGAATATAAATACGAAGTCACACGACGGATATACAAAGATAAATATATAATTTTTACTTTAATTTGTGACTTGGATACTGATAATACAATGTTAAAATGAAAGTTTTCAGGCACGTTTTATGCTATTTTTAAAGCTGTCAACTTAAATAATATATCAAGAAATTAATAATTTGACATTATTAGTTCATACTACATAATTAATAATTATAACTATGCTACACAATTCAAATCATAATTTACAGGCTATGGAACTAGATGAAATAATGTATCAAATATTTAAAATGTGCCATTAAACATTTGTATGCTAATTATAATCTATAACATTTTTCTCATTATTTTATTTTCATATATTTATCAATTATATAAGTGGATTTAAAAAAGGAAAATATACCACATTTTCTTAAACTTAATATGTGTATTTTGAGTACTTATTTTAAAGTTTTAATTTATAGTTGATAAGTTATATTTGTTTTATAAAAAGTTGTTACTTATGATAAACAGTAGAATTAATTAAATACAAAATGTTTTTTCTTATCCAGTTCATATTATGAACAATGTATCCATCCGTAAACAATAACTTACATACAAATTATATTGTTACACTTAATAGTAAAACTTCGAAAAATGTTAAGTAAGCTAAATAAATTTAAAACCATACGAATTAGTAAGTTTTAATTTTAACTATTAAAAAGTGTGATACAACCTTAGTTTTCGTAAGTATTCTACTGAACAAAAACAAAATACGATTTGTCCTTTTTAAAGGGGACTGACCTCAAGTTGTTAACATAACTCTGACAGTGTTATGGGTGTGTAGAAGTTTATATATTTGTTTAGCAAAAGCCCAGGAGTCAGTTTTGTTTATTTTATTCTTATAAAACTTACTGATTATTGTCGATACTTACCAATAAACTTGCATGTTTTCATTGAAAGATAATTTTCTTCACAGTTTGAATTCTGATTATCAGCTTATTTGGGTTACTAAGTGATGTTGGAAACTCTTATAATATTGGACACTTGTTGAGTAAAGACAACATTAGAAATATGATGAGAAGTTACTTAGTCTCAGTTTAACAGTTTAAGTTTAGATTATGTCTCTCGTGTTCATAACTAATTAAAACAAAAGTAGGATAATAACAATAATGAGTTTTGTTGTAACTAAAAATGTAAATTTTTAAATAAAAGTTTAAAGTGAGAATATTAGATTGTTGCTGTTCTGGGAACAAACGTAATTTAAAAAATGTAAAATGGCAAAGCAGATTGTCTAAATTTGGGTATGCTACAGTGATTAAGAATGAATCCGCTGAATAATGGTCTATTCTAAAACTTCCAGTATTTCACATATATAAAAGTAAAAGACTTATTCTAATTTATCAAATTGATTAGGATGAATCTGAGTTATAAATATACTAAACCAATTTCAGTATAAATAAACCAAATCAATATATAACGAATTAGAATGAAAATGTAAAACTTTATAATCGTATATGCCTGTTGGTAGTTTTAAACAATGCAAGAGAAATTTAAGTGTTAATAACATTTGAAAAGAACTTTGTAGTTATTTTAATTTTTAAATGTAAATATTTATCAAAAAACACTTTGGCAGTAATTAAACGTTTTATATTTTTTATTTTTTATTCTTATAGCAGTTAGTCTATAAAAGTAAGTATTAAAACATTTGTGAAACCTTAAGTTAAGATGGGTTAAAGTAATTAACGAATATTGTACAGACAGCAACTGTACACTTGCATTCGTCAATGGAAACTTATATCATCATAGTTCAAAAAAACGTTTGTACAATTCAATTAATATTTTGACATTTTTATAACGAATTTTACACTAATTACGTTTATGCAGTGAGAAAATAATAGCGTTACATCATTCAGTCTATCGTTGTGTTAATACATAAAACGAATTTCGATAAGCTCGTGTTAGGAAATAATGTTTTGAATAGTTTGTTAAAGTCAGACGAAATATAAATTTGTGTAGAATAGTGACGTAAACAAAATTAATTTTGTTATAGGAAAGAAACACTTACCGAGATTGTTACTGGTGCCAGTAATTGTTAAATAGAGACTGCTACTTTATCTGATTGTATTTTGTGACTCGTTCATGGTCTAAATGAATTAGTAGTGTACACGAAACATACATTTCTATATTAGCTTGTGTATTCATTGCTGAATATGTATGATACACATTCTTGCATTGTGTAAAAGCAAGCAGAATTTTTAATATTCTACATTCCAAAATGTTAACTTTCATATTTTAGTTTTATTATTTATTGCTATCATTCTCTTACAGAAGAATTTTAAATCCGTTTCGGTTTCATTGCATAGTTTATAAAATACGTATGTTACTTATATATTTTACGAATAATCTACATTTTACTTTGTGTACCTGTCTGATATTAAAAATGTTACTTCAGTCAGGGATATTCCACAGACTTAATAACAACAAATGAATACATATGTTATAAATAAGAATCTTTAACAAATATATAAAGGATCAGATTAATAATAATAGACAATTAAATATGTTAAATAATGATATTCAATCAATGTGATATATCTTTAGAAACAAGCCATACAAGTAGGTGGTAAATCTCAAATAACAATAGATGTAAAAATCACACATGTGCTATGTTGGATTATTTCTCCCAATAACATAGAAAAAAAGAAACTTACTGATAAAAAAATTAAAAATAAAATAAGAATAATTCGGAATGATGTAGATTTTCAATGAATTATACACCAATCAGAATCAGATACATTTAAATACGACCAATAAGAATAGAATCCTAAAAACACTTGAAAAGATATGGAGGGGACCAATTTGGAGAGGACGCCAGCAAGAGTTGATCTTCATGTGCTAAATATTAATCTACCATCACCTGGACAAATCCTTTCAAAGTGCAACAGTTTCATTTTACCTCATTATAAAATTAAGCAACAAAATAAAACAAAAATCATCAGGGAGCTTCAAAACCAACAATATAAAGTGGATAGTAAAGTGAAAAATAAAATGGACTAAATCATTTAAAGTGTTATGTCCGTAAGAGTGGGAGAGAGCAAATTATGTAAGTAGAATCAATTTATATTTGTCGTAAGGCAAATCTCAAAGGGGAATTATAAAAATCTAACAACGTCTTAAATCTGAAATTATTTCATAATATAAAAATAAAGCTTCAGTGTATATATAATTTGTAAGAACTGTTTTATTAGATTTAGCTGTCAAGAGAGTTTTATAATGCTAATAAGCAATTAAAATCAGTTACCGATCCAATTTAATTTAGTAAATAATAAAACACCTTTGAGTTTATTAACGCTTTACGAAAAGTATTAAGTAAAACTAAAAAAAAAATATAATGTCAAATAAATTTAATTAATTAGAAATATAAGAAAATGTTTTAGGGTTTAGAACAGGTATTGCAATATGTACTAGCAATCAAGAAATACTTTCATTATAAATAAATTTCATAAATTTAATGTTAGGAGAGCTGAGATAACTTGCACATCTTTATTTAGTATAATAATAATCTCGTTAAATTAGATCAAGATATTAAAGAGTACAATATATTATATTTATTTCTGTATTAATTATAAACATAATTTTATGATATACTGTAATATATATGAGTTTCAGGGATTTTAATTAATTAAACAGGGGTATAACTTAAAGGGAGTTGCTATGTAAATTTTGGATGAATTAGCCTAATTTAAAACTTTGCATTTTATAAATAAATAATAAACATAGAAATTCAAAGGGGAAATGCAGACGTTTTGAATAATATAAAATAAAAGTTTACTTAATATATAATTTCAATTTTAAAACAAAAAACTTACATACAATTAGCAATGTTTAAAATACAAAACATCATACAGTGTTAAAGTACATTGAAAAAGCTTGGGACACTCGGTTTCTAACCTACAGTTGATAAACATTTGAAAGGACAGTTGTAATAACAAGAACAGAATTTTGATTTGTGATGTTGGTAGTATGAGTAACTCAGTCTAGGGAGACATATTTGCGGTCCCCTGGAAAAGCATCACGTGACATGACGTCATTGTCACGCTATGAACTTGCCGGATGTAAGACCAAGCGTCACTTGTTGCTGAGATCTGATACACTAAGGACCTGTTGAAAGGTTGGTGGTGAAATGGTTTCACAAATGTAGTTTTTTGCGGTATTTGAAATGTAAATACCGTCAAAGTATGATTAACAGTTACTAGAGACAGTGTTGTGCACGTAAAAAGTGAAATGGCGTAAATCGTACGTTGTTGCGAAGTGAAGAAAATTAACTTTGTAAATCTCGTTGGTGTGCGTCGATTTAATATGGACTAATGGAGGACGCTTGCGAATAGGTGCCATGTGGAACCTGTATCTCATATGAACGTTTTTGTAAGAACAAAGTGAATTTAATACGACAAGGCTAGAGTGCTACGAACAAACATCTAAAAGGGGAATTTTTAATTAGGGGGATAAATTCAATTTAAAATCATTTAAAAATATTGTAAGTTTCTTTATCAAAGTGCACTTTAAAAAACAAAAACGTACGTAAATAATAAATATAATTTTAATTATAACTAAGTCTGCATTTCAAAATTTAATATTTAATTTAATGTATGTTTAAATTTAAAAAGGTTAATAATTGGAATGTATGCGTGAGTGCTTGAAATTGTTTAAGACGTGCTATGATTTGCCAATCTTTTCCTTTCATTAATGTTAGTATGTTTAAATTCTAAAATGTGGCATTAAAAGCTTAATGCCAACTATTATTTTTTCTTAATTTGAGTCCTTTCCTTCCTAGAAGTACTTCATGGTAAATTGAACCTTGGTTATAAAATTTAGAGTCAGTGTATTTTAAGATGGAACAAAAATGTCGTCAGTTGTTGGCGGCAGTGGTGAGTTTTGGTGGTGGGATCTCTGTGTGTAGAAACATAGATGTCATACTTCTAAGGCAATCCGCCCCGTAGCTAACTAACTGTACGCACAGATGTTTTAAGCGAATATATGTAACAAATATTTACTCGTCAGCTGTGAAAAACACAGATCTGACGACGCTATAACCTATTTTCAATTTTGGGGGTTATGTTTGTTTGTTTTTGTTATGATTAAGGGAATAAAGATTTGTTGAATTGAAAGGTAATTAATAAATATAGTAAGTTATACAAATTGAAGATATGAAAGCATAAGTAATTGTTACATAGCAAAAGGTTATTTTTTTATCATTAAATTCACTCAGAAAAAACTTGTCAAAATTTGATTTTGATTTTTATTTTTATTTTTTATTAATAAAATTTGTTTGTAAACGGCTGGCAAGCATACAGCACCTTACAATACTAGAACAGTAGATTGAATGTGGGAATGACTGTAAATGAATTGCGCTGTACAGCCTCTTCTGTTAATATTTCAGTCTAAGTAAAGGTCAAATCATTTGCGGAAAATTTATAAAAATATTGAATAAAATGTACTTTCAAATAAATCATTAAAATTGGGAAGCATAATTGTTGAGAAATTAAAGTTTATACACATTTTTAGAATGTAAATATCTGTAAAAAAAACTCATAAATAATCTCTGTAATTATTTGAACCTTCTTCTTTTTAGTCATTAGCATGTCGAGATAAAAATTAAGCGTACATAATAGTGAATACAGAATATCATTTTATGAATCGTATATGTGTGCTCAAAAACCATATGAACCAAAATAAAATAGAGATTTCAAAAGAGCAGTTGGGTTTATTTATACGATTAGAAAATTAACTGGAAGTAAAGTGTTCCACAGAGACGTACATTATCCAATTCATGAAGTTTATGTTTACTTTGTTCAGGTTGAAGCGAAATTAAAATAGCTAAATACTGCTTGCGGTTTGTGTCGTTCCTAGGTTATGCTACTTTAGTCATTTCAAAGGCGTACAAACGACTTCAAACGGAATGCACAATCAAATTCATGAACTGCATATATATATATATATATTATGTTACGGAATATATTATATTAAAGTTTTTGAGACAAATATTTAGAAAAAAAAAAACTACCTGCTGACACAGTTAAACTGCTTATCGAGCGATAAGTATGTGATGTATAGTTTGTTCTGTTACATACTAAACAGTCGATTCAAATTTGCTACTTGTATTTATTCCATTGGTTTTTATAATATACAATTATAAATTGATCTTAGCTACAATAAATTGATCTTAGCTACACAGTAAATTATTATTCATTTTTATACTTTAATCTGAATTCGGACAGTTATAGAATAAAACTTCGTTCCTGTAAAGTTTACAATCCTGGTCACATCAAACATTTAAACTTTTTTAAAAGCTTTATAAAATTCAGAATATAAGTTTTTAAAATAAATAAGGAGTTCTGCTAAAAAATAACCTTTATGTAAAAAAAGTACAACTATCAGTAGATTTTCTTTTGTATTAATTTAGAACAAAGTGACAAACATATTTATATACAAATAATAATAAAAAGCTATGCAATAAAAAAGAGAAGATAATTCGTGTAGGCACTTATTGTGCACAACATATCATGGATAAGCAAAGTTACAAGTGTAATTTTTATATGATAAAGAACGTGTTTATCATTTAATTAACAATACAATTAATTTTATTGTTAGTAAGATTTAATATTGTGTTTGAAAGTCTAAAAGCTATTTTGTTTACATAAAACATTATGTTTAGGTTTATGTTCAATTTCACGTGGCCCTTGCAGTAAAAAGAAACTGTTTATGTCCAATAAAACGAGCAATAAACTGTTTTCAATAATACAACTTTAACGTACAATCACTATGTAAATATTTAAAAGTATTGTAATAACATAAGCGCATGATTATTTTAGAGTGTATTTAGCTTATTTAAGTGTTTTTTAATGTTCCTAATACTTTTGTTTTAAAATAACTTATGTGGTATGATCGTAATGCTTAACATCAAACTAATAATCTAAAAAAGTTCTGTGTTCACTATAACAATATAGTTTATATAGGCTATACTATACTAGGAGCTCGCTTTGCACCAACCCCGGTGCGAACCCATGCAAAGAGATTATTGTGTACTCTGATAAACTTAAATTACTAATATGAGCAAAATGTAAAATATTTAAGTAGTTTTTGAGCATATAGAAAAAACAAGAATATTTAAATTATTATTTATGGTTAATGGTAGTTATTACATTTTACCCTTTAGACGAAATTAATAGAATTTTAAATGTGATTTATTTACTGTATGCCACTTAAGAATAATATCATTTAATGTCAGTTATTTAGATTGTAAGAAGTTATGTAATTATAATTTAGGGGTTGCTACCCTATTTTAAACTTATATTGTATTAAATGTATTGTATAAACACTTTTGACAATGATAAGGGAAAAATATGAAATTTAGAAATTGGTCTAGTACTTTTTGAGTCTATCAACTTCATAACATATAAATGAATGTTGGATTGTCTTTACTCTCAAAATGTATTCTCACACAAGTAAAATAATATTGGCACTTTATATTTAAAATAGCTACTTATATTTATGCTGACAATTTTAAAAGTATTGCGTATTTTTTTCAAGCAAAAGGAGTAGAATAATATTGTATCTTGAATTCAATGCATACATCCAAATGCCTTTGTAAATACAGTCGTCTTTTATATATTTAATGCAATACCACTAACGATCAAATTAAATTTCGCATTTCATTGGATGCCAAAGTAATGTGATTTACTTTATTACAGCGAAAATGCTCTTAAACATCTATATGTATTGAACAAGTATCTGATAAATGTATTCAGAAAATTCGTTTTTATTTGTTAAATAAGAGGCAAATAGCTGCTAACAAAAACTGTTATATTGATTGACAACTAAACTTAATACTTATTCTGATTGTTTAGTTTTTTTTTATTCCCGTGCAATTTCAGAAGATCCAATGATGGTCTTTTTGATTTAAGTTGATAGTGGTGAATATACTTTTCGTCTCAGGTTATAACATTCCGGTAAAAACGGCAGGTTTATTTTCATAACAAATGCGAGAACAGTAGTTTTTATGGACTCAAGTCAACTGTATCCGGGACCCATTTAAAAAATGTTTTGCTATAGTGATCAAATGCATGGTTTAACAGTAACATTACACACATCTTTAATTGTAGTGATTTTAATACTCTGTCACCATGTTTAAGATAATTAATTGAGATTTAGCAAAACGTCCGTTGGCATCAGTTTTGTGGAGCAATCTTAATTTATAATATTGGTGATACTGTTTTGCCCGATTTAAACTATTTTATAATTGTATACACTTTTTCCATACTGCTTTAAAATTATCAAGTAATGTTAAGCCCGTTTCACACCTTAGGAAACAAAACTCCCATCTCTTTGTATACATTTCGCAATAAAACTATTTTAAATTGAAGAAAAGAGGTATTTCTGTTTTATTTTTTTTTCAATTGGTTGAGTAATACAATTGCTTGAGCCACAGCAAATTTCGTTTAATAATGTTTAATAGTTTACCCTCGTTTGCAGTTTTAGAAACAAAAAACTATAATCTAACTTACTTATCTTTGCTTTTTATTCAAATTTAAACTTTTTTAAATTACAAATGCTACTGAAAATATACAGCGGGGTAGTTATAATGTAAGATTAGCCCTAAAGGTCTATAAACAAATCATCACTTAAGTCACTATGTTCAAATTTGTCATTCCTCTCTCCCAAACATACTGGGTAAAGTACATACACAGAATAAGAATATGTTTGATTAGCCATTTTACAAACAAATCTAGTACATTTTTTACAACTCATATGAGTGAACTATTGTTTAGATAGGACACTCCTGGATGATTGTCTTATCATTCTCTCGTATGATTTCGTCTTAAATACATACAAAAATACAATTAATTTGTATAGATAGCAACGGGCAATGTCTAACGTATTGCTGAATGATTTCTGTCATAGTAGAACGTTGTTTCAAAAGTAGAACCTTGGAATTTATATAGAACTGCAAATATACTGAGAATAAAAAATAACTTTTAGTTATTCTATAAATAATACTTAGTCCTAAACAATGAAATAATTCATTAACTATTTGAAGTAATTATAAATATCGCTGTAATACGTAAATCATACAAATATTATATTAGAGTTGTTTAGTATTGTATATAATTAATTATAACGTTGGCTCATTGTTTTATTGTTGAAAATGATAAATCAAATATTTTTTTAAGTTAATTAAAAACAACCTTAATAACTGAAATATTTAATTAATGTAGCATTGGCACAAAGGCATTAAATACAGACAATTCAAAACACTGTCTTTATTCAACGATTTATATAAACATTTGCAGTAAGAGAGCTAAGTGCATATTGTTGTAGAATTAATTAGATCCTCACCACAATATATTTGCACCACTTTTAATGACAACGTAAATTAAATTAACATTATAAATTTAACAACTAATAGATTTTTATATGATGTTTATTATGTCATAATGACCATATCCATATCATATAGCCTAACTATTAAATCATATGATGAATATATCACATGACAACGGTATCAAATGATGTCAATACCACATAATGACTATATATTCTGAATGTTCAATATTAGTAGCCTAATATGACTATAGAAACTATTTTACTTTTCTGAAGAGAAATTTGCAATTGGATTTGTGTAGATTTGTATCTTTCAGAAATAGAAAATAATGTGGAAGGCTATAAGATTGAGGCGGTATATGGCCATGATGGAGCATAGAAGGATACCGAAAGTGTTGAGTGGGAGGCCAGAGGAAGTCCAAGAATAAGGTAGATTCAGAATATGGTGGTAGGCTGATATCAATGAATTGTTGACAGCTGGTGGTACTCGATTATCGTGGGCTGCATTGTAGGAGGATAAGGTAAAGTAGATGTACAGTACGATTTTTTTAACCGTGCCCTCGGCTCGTCTAGCGCTCGGTGGGCTAGCGGTGTAGCGGGGAGGGATTGTAAAGGCAGTTCCACAAACTTCGAATAAACAAAACTGATTGAATATATTCGAATAAAATTATTGAAATAAAAACTACTTGAATGAGTCATAGACTACTTGTCTCTTGTTCGAGTATTCAAATAATAGGCCTAATACTGTGGTGTGGTTAAGGTAAATGCCAGACACCACCAAGTAGGCCTACTTCCCCCCAGGCAGGAAGATTCCCCCGGAATCTAACTCCAGGCATCCGTAACGAGCAAACCGTAAGTCAAACGAAAAAATGTTTCAAATAAAATATTTAATTTGGACCTTTATCTAAAACTTTCTCGCGAACACTTTGTCTCTGACCAACAAACAAAAAACTTTCCACCGGTGTGAAAATTTCATGTCATTATTAAAGTACATTGTTGTAATATTGATTTTTAAAATATGAAATAGGTTTTGTAATAAATTTTCTTTTACATCATACGAATCGTATGGTTCTTATCTGCGTATCCGTGAAAGTTTCATAATTTTACATCGCTGCTAAGTTTATTAAGGCTAAACACCCCGGCAGTAGTTCCAAATACTGCCGCCACGTAGCGCTTCAAAATTATGAAAATTCATTTTACTGATTACTCGCTTACCGTTTGAGTAAAAATTGGTTTGAAAACTGATTTGTACTTCTAATATGTATCTTTAAGTCGCTATGCTAACGATTTTTTTTATTTTTTATTTAATAAAAAAAATTACTTTGTAACTGCTAAAAGGAATATTTTTAAAAGAAAAAACAGGTAGTCATTTTGAAGATTTGATGGAGAAATGAATTAATAATTTTTCAGACTGAAGATCGAACCAGTGGTTCCGTCGGAATCGATTTTGCAAGGTTTATCTCTAGTATTTTTTCGCGCGTATTCCCCCCCCCCCCAACCCGCGCGTCATCAAACAAATTCATCACGCCACGCGCTCGCTCAGTGACGACTCGCACCGGGAAATGCTTCCGTTTCCCATATATTGTTGAAGAGCATTACATGTATTGTTTCTCCTGCTCGTCCCACTTGGTTGTTATAAAATATTAATTCAGCATACGTAACCACAATATTGGTATGTTTTGCATACTTTTACTAAGATATGTTTCTTGTATATACAGGATGTTTCGTAATGACTATGTAATATTTTAGGATGCGCAGTCGTTAACTCGCTGTTTTAACTCGATGGAAAGGCTTCAGTAAAATAAAATTTGGATATTCTTAATCTACATAAAGTACGGATTCTAACAGTATAAAAAACTTTTATTTTAACAGGGATTTCGAATTTTAATAATTGAAAATATTTGAGAATTATCACAGACTGACATGAAAAAGTTCCTAAGCGCGGCACCTACTAGCGCTCATTTAAAAAACGATTTCATAATGATGTAATCATTTTATCACAAATCGGTGAATTGGATAGTTTAGATCAATTCAATGGCTACAACTTTCCCGCTGGAAGTTTGTTTGAAACCCAAAAATAAAAAATTTCCTCGCTTAGTGACTTTTTCATGTCAGTCTGTGATAATTCTCAAATATTTTCAATTATTAAAATTCGAAATACCTGTTAAAATAAAAGTTTTTTATACTGTTAGAATCCGTACTTTATTTAGATTAAGAATATCCAAATTTTATTTTACTGAAGCCTTTCCATCGAGTTAAAACAGCGAGTTAACGACTGCGCACGCACTACTCAAATATTACCGTGTATCAGCATGGTGTCGTCAGAGTGAAACTGGCGGCACAGTGCCGAGATCAAAGAAACGGTTTAGGACTTGTTATAGAGCCCTGGTTTTCTCCATAGCGGCCATTTTGTTTTTTCACTAAATAATTTGTATCTAGAGAACGGTTTGACCGATTGACTTAAAACTTGACATAAAGTTTACCTAACAATGATATATTTTAAGTAAAATAAGCGATTATATCCATTAATGCGTTTTAAAATGGTGACTGTTAAAAAATTGCAAACCTGAATTACCCAAAAACCATACATTTTTATAAAAAGTTTCAAGTCATCTTTTTTGTAGTCCTTTTTATTCTGTATCGGCTCTTTAACATAACTATTATCCGTCATCCGATTGTTTTTACAGTAACACTATCCGATGATAAATCAAAAGGGCTATAAAAAAGATGTCTTAAGTGGCATTTTTTTGTTAAAATGTACCGTTTTTGGGTAGTTTGGGTTTGAAATTTTGAAACAGTCGCCATTTTAAAACGCATTATTTATTTTAAATAGATCATTGCTAGGTCAACTTCATGTCAAGTTTGAACTCAATCGGTCAATCCGTTCGGTAGATATGAATTATTTTGTAAAAAACACATACAGACAGTCAGACGACAAAGTACAGTAGACCAAGTTTTGTATTGTGAAATTTATTTGTCTCGATCCCAGGATTAATTCATTTTAATTAATTAATTTTAAACAGTTGTAGACACATTAAATTAAATACACAGATTAAAAACGTTTAACACACCTTATAATTAAATTAAACATAAGTTAGATGAAATTGGATACATAAATATGTTTACATCAACAGAGGAGATACACTCTTTAACTATTGGTGAGCATTTGAATTACATTTCTTTATTTGTTCGTTTTCATCATTTCGCACAAAAACGTAAACGGATCATAAACGTCTTGGGATGTGTGTTGTTTGAGAGCTGGGAGCTGGGAGCCGCGAGGATGGGTTGTATGTGCCTGTGAGGAGAGAGAGAGAGAGAGAGAAGGCGCTACGTCGCGTCGCGTCGGTGCGTGCGCGTGTCAGTTAGCTGTTCAACGAGTGACACAACGTTGGAACCAAAAACGCGTTTCTGACAAAACCGTTCAACCGATTTGTTTGAAATAAACTTTAAAATTATTCAAAAAAATTTGCCCTAAAAATGACTACCTGTTTTAGTCAAATTTTGACTTATTTTAAAAGTTATTAGTTGTAAAAATGTATTAAGAAATGTTTTCGAAAATTAGAAAGCATAGCGCCTTTAAGAACTTTATACTGATTACAAAACAGTTTTATTTTTTCAAATCGGATAAAAAATAAATGAGTAATCAGTAAAATTAATTTGGCCACGACAGTGCTGCTATCTATTGGGCTAAAAACACAACTTTTTTTGTACTGTTTAGCCTTAAATGTCAGTGTTATTGAAGCTCGGTTTTCGCTGTTTCACGCCGCTCTGCTCAGTTTTCGTGGAGAAAACTAGAGTAGACAAGAGCGATTTCTAACGTTATCATTCAGGTTAGTACAATTTGGCCGAGGGCACGGTTTAAAAAATCGTACTGTAAGTGTCTTGAATACATGTTTATCTACTGGGGCTGTATACTATTAAAATAGTCATGTCTACGTTTCAGTTAGTGTCTTTAAAATTTACTTCAGTTACTATTTCATTTTAACCCAATCATTTACTTCTTTCTAACATTAACTTACATTACGTCTTTTATTTCTATATATATTGAATTACTAAACTTATTCATAGTTTAGGTCAGTGACCATCATGCCATGAAGGTTGATATAATAAATTAATTATTTAGATTTAAGTAATGATATCAATTATAGTTTAAGGATGGTGGTTATAACTAGAGAAATAAATAGTATACCAAGCAGAGGCTAAGTTGTGATTAAAAATACAAATCTATATGCAGGACTCACAGCAAAGGGCTTTAAAAACTAAGGAGGATATCATTTTAGTTTTGAAGCCCAGGTTTAGTTTAGTATTAAGTTTAGTTTAAATAAACTTTTTTTTACTATTTATATAAATTTTACAGAAAATTTTGATTGATTTAAATTAACTCTTCCCTATAAAGGCAAATTTTACAATTATTCCATTTATTTTTAACCACATGTCACCAGTAATGGTTTACGTAAAAACACGGTTTTTTTACAACTTTGGCTTATTAAAAGCTTTTCAGTTTATACTTTTATTATAGTGGTCGCTTTCAAGCCAATAAAGTGAAAACACTAAAATAATCGTATTATGTATGTGGTATTAAATTGATATCTAACCAATTTAAGTTTGTTTAAACACAGCAGATTGACTTTTGAAAGACGATAACTATTGCTAACGAGATTTATGGTTTTTGTTTGAATAATATAGGCTTACAATACAAATCATTATAAATTCTTTTATAATTCTGCGAAATGCCTCCAGTACTGTTTTTCTCTTTTTTTTTCAGTCATTATTAAAAAACTACTATTGTAAATTGTATTGAATGTCCTTCATTTTGTGTGACCATTCACCGGTTTCAGAATGGTGATTAAATTATCACAACCGTAAAGTTTTAATACAATATAAATGTTTTTTATATAATAAGTCTTGTTAATATAGAATGCCGAAACCGATAGTACACAAAAAGAAGAACGGTAAAAGCAAACAAGGTATTTATAATATTCATTATAAATAACTTATTAAAACATATTGCGAAGCCACTCATTTTTGCTATAGATTAAAATATGAGACCTCAACAGTGAACAAGTCGAATACCATGTCAACCGGAAAAGGGAGAAACACTGTTATAAATTATAATATTTCTTCATTAGCTCATTAAACGTTTTCATGTGAAGACTATCATATTTAATTACTGACTTTATATAGCCATCAATTATATATATATATATTATGTAGCCGACGGGAGATGTGTAAATAATAAAACGTTTGATTGAAACCATTCGGTACCAGTTGAAAGAAGAAACTCATTTTAAATAATTTTATTTTCTGGGAAACGACCGTGCCTGTAATTTATACTTATAATTTTTATAATAATTGACTAACATGTAATAAAACATGAAAGTTGATAAGTCTTTCCTTCTATTAAAAACTCATTTTGTATGTATACTTGAGGACCCTTTTAATAAGCTTCTATTCTTCAAAGATAAAATTTATAATGCAACTAATTAATGCACTTTTGTTGTATAGGCATATTATAAACTTCCTTCCTGTAAAATCTAACTTTTAACGATAAATGTCTATTGATTCATCAATCATGTTAAAAATTCAAATCAAATTTTATAATCTAACATTTAAAATCATTCCTATAAACTGGGTTACTTTTACACAGATAATTTTTAAGTTGTCTTTCGTGTACAATTTCATTAATTTAATACTTAATACCATGTTTCGATGTTTTAACTAAAATTTCTAATTTTCATTAATTGGTGTATATTATGTTTTATTGTTTTAAGAATGTTTCATATAAATAAAGCAAAACTTACTTTTTAGTATGTTTACACAAAAATGCATAATTATTATAATTTTAGTTTCTTTGATAAATAACAGTGCCTTGATTTACTATGACTTCCTTTACTATTCAAATAAATATCACTATAAGTTTAATTTCTTTCTAAATAATAATATATTTTTACAAGAACATTCTTATTTTTATGCTTTTCAGTAAACTTTTACAATAGTAAATAACATAAAACTAATAACAACATTAATGCCTGTACTCTATTTATAATACAACGTAAATTTAAATGAATAATACTACATTTAATGTAGGCTACTATTATATGAAATAAATGTTAATAGTAACTATTGGCTTTATGTTTGCTAAAATAAATAAACCAAGGTTTAGACTTTATATTACGATTTTTGAAATATGTATAATTTAATATTTACTCTCAAGTCTGTCTATATCATGTTATTAAATATTGTGGATATCTGTCACAAACATTTGCACTTGGGTGTGTTTGCTCTGATTTAAGACTTTTCGTTTATAGAAATATCGATATCTCACCTTCAAAATTGTTATTTATCAAAAGATGTTTTTTATTAATTAATTATAACCCTTATACTGAAACATAAATTGTATAACTATAGCTAAAACATGGGGTTGGAGAGGCTGCCAAAAACATTTGTGTATAAAGTGCCATAAAAAATATATAAAATATTGCTGTAATGAAATGTAATAAAATTGTACACAGAGATTAATTAACTATGGAAACCAAACAATATACCTACTTCATACATACAACATAATGTCAATAGTTTTGAAATGTGAGGATTCAATTTGTGGAAGTTAACCATAATAAGGTAGGTTACACACTGAAGTGGCATGGGTGCCACGCGGAGGTACGCTGTCAGTGTATCCATCGTGCCAGTGTATCCGCGAGTACGATGAAAAGGAGCTTATACACTGGAATTACGCCACGTGGCCGTTCATTTATATTCGGCCATCATCATATAGTCAAAAATATCAACAAGTGAAAACGAGTGGTTCCTGTTGTTAGCTGTCGTTATAAGACAAGGGCGTAAAAGAGAATGAATATTAGTTTATTCTTTGTATGATGATATTTAACAAAATTTTGACATATACCTCATTATTGTCACTATTGCATTTTGGAAATGACAAATGAATTGTACCAATTCTATATCTTTTTGTTACACACATCTACAGCCTCAAATTAAATTTAAACTTATTGAAGTAATGTTTCATCAAATAACCAGTGTTGGAATATTATTAGGCCTATTATATTATTAATCACTTAACTTATTTTGATGAAACTCGATATTGATTAGCCTATAATCTGAATATAGGCGTATGCCTATATTATTTTGGGGACAATCAGTCCTGCACAAATATATAAATTCTTATAATTTCTCATGGTTTCTACAGAGTTGAAATTTGCTGTATTTGTTTTATAAGTGAGTGAGGAATGGAACGTAATATAAGGAGTCTAATTTTGATTACTTGCTCCCAAAGGGTGAAAATGGTAGCCTATCACGCCAACACAATAAATAATTTATACTTTTTGTAAGTGTCTTAAAGTAAAAGGAAAGCACTTGCATTTCCATTACTTGCGTCAAAGGGAAATTAAGGGTTTTCAGCATCCCATATTAGATAACACACTATTATTATTTGAAGATTAAATATTGATAACAATAACTTAAAAGTAGCGTAGTAGTTTAAAAGGAAAATGGAACTACGATAAATGTAAATATTCACAATTGAGTGGAACACAAATCAACCCTGAACTAACCACTGACGAAATAAAATAAATGATGAAATGTATGCCAGAGAGTGGCATCTTGGTATCTGCGGATGATTTTTCTTGATATGCTTGTGGCAGGCGTCGCCAAACACCGACCAATCGGTGTTCGAGTGGCAGATGCGTGGCGCAGCACGAGGCACGGACGATGAGCCACGCCACTACTAACTTCAGTGTGTAGGATCCCGTTTAAAATCAATGGTTGATTTTCGCTTGACGTGCAGCTATTTTCCATTTGCAGCAAGCTGCATGCCATGCCACTTCAGTGTGTAACCTACCTAAGGTTGTTAAGTAAAAACACACTCTGTTAGAATCCACACACTATTTATTATATCACGGGTGGTTTCGATTTTTCCAGACCATTAACAAGTGAACTACTAACCTAACAATACAAACAGCACTTAGACTAGCTCCAGGGTTAGCTCCAGGGCAGGGCAAGAGATGGCAAACAATGAAAGTGGTCGTCAGGTGTGTTGGATGTAAACAGTTATTATGTGCAAACTAAATTATGGAACAGTGGTATTACATACATGGTGCTACCGAACACAAAATATACCATGACAGGAAATATACCCAAGTCAGTCATAAAATGTTAAATAACAAATAAAATTGACGTGAATATAAACAGGTATGGTTTTATTTCAGGGGGATTTTATACCCCAAATATTTCAACAAAGAACTCGACTTAATCAAACAAATAGCAGTCAGCAATGGATATAGCATGGAGTAGCATCATGCATGTAATACCACTGTATGTTCCATCCTTTAGTTTGCCCATCCTAACTGTTCACAACTATCACACGTGACCACTCTTTCTGTTTGTCTTTTTGTTTACCACCACCATCTTGCCCTGCCTTGAGCATTTACCTACTCTACTCCCTCAATGAGATTTATAGTATAAGTGTTGTTTGTATTTGTATTGTTATATCATTAGTTCACTTGTTAATGGTCTGGAAAGATCAAAACTAGTCGAGATATAATAAATAGCGTGTAGATTCTAACAGTGTGTGTCTTTACTTAATACCTCTCCCCCCCCCCTTATAATATTACACCCTTATAATATCAGTAATCAGTTTAAAAAAATTTAGTTCACTTAGGCTATAAATAGAAGCACATAAATTATAACCGAAATGATGAGAAAATAATTAGAAAAAAACTATAAACACAATATATGAAAGTCAACAGCAATACACAAACTTACCATAAAGTCACACACTTACAGTTGTACTGCCAAACACTATCCCTTAACACTCAATTTAAACGATAATAGAATTGAACTCTTCTCACTCAAGCAACAACAGAAGTCCAAAATCTCAACCTAAAACTGCAAAGGATTCATTGAAAATGGATGTGAGGTGAAGATGAATTTGGAGAATTCTGGAAGCGAAATTTGTATTAACACTATAATCAGACACAAAATTTAAAAACTGAAAAAAAATAATTTGATGAATTGAATTTCCAAAAAATATGTGTATATAATACAGCCACAAAAGCAAGGTCTCTTCGAAAATCAAGCTTCAGGCATTTCAGTTTATCATAAAAAGGAGAAACATTTTGAACAAAACCTATACGGAAAACAACCCAGATTCAGGTATTTTGAGCACGTTTGGCCTAAATGTTAACTCGGCTGTTAAGTCACTGTAAACAACACACCAGTATTTGTCATCAAATTCATAAAAACGATGTGACTCGACAAGCAGCCCTGTACCCTAGAGGGAATAACCATTTTTTAGCGTCAATGGGAGAAAACACTTTGTTGCAGACAATGTCTACATGATTTGACCAAGTAAGTGTTCTATTAAATAAAATTCCAAGATTTTTTACTTCTTCCTTCAATTTTAAATTGCAAACCAAATTATATCGAAAAACAAACCCAACAGTACGTGGGTAGTTGGTTAATATCCTGTGTTTTCCCACACTAATTTTGGGACTTTGGCTTGTTTCTGTGTTATCAAACCTCATGAATGACAATAAGTTATTAAATGGCTTAAGACTCTATAAATGCATTTATAACTTTAATGTTTGATTGTCTATAAATACTTTTTGTTCTTATGTTTATCTTGTAACAACCTAACCGTAGTCACATAGTCGCTTATAAATATTTCATACCTTGATACGCCTGTGCTATTTCAACATTGTACCGTACATATTTATACGCTCTAAATAATATTAATACATTCTAAATTGCAATACTCCAGTAACAGCTGATACTCCTACTTGTATAGTCTCTCACGTCAACCAAGCAGTCATTCGTTAACTTATAGAAAGGAATGAGTCATGTATCAAGTTCACCTCACTGAAATGTCAAAGCGTTAACTTCAGTTCAAATATGTTTCTTTGACCGTTAATAATATTTAAACTCAAAAGTTGTTTACACGCTTGTTCTAGTAAAATTAAAATCGCAGTACAGTACATAAAATTATATCTTTTACTTTGTTTTTTTATACAAAAGCTTAGGCTTTCTTTATTTTATGACAGGTGTGTAAACTGCATTTATTACATAGTTTAAGTATTTTAAAATAACTTGAAATTATCACATAATTACATCTATAGGAGTTAATTTACTATTTTATAGATTAGTTAATTCAAATCAAATTTTATAGCATTATAAGATAGTTAAAGATTGTATATATTTATAACAAACTTCTGTAACTGTAAAAATCATCATGTGAAGTATGTAAATTTTTATTTTAGCATTTTGTACAGCTTAGCTAATTAAAAACTATTAAAGTTTTAAACAAGCCATGTGGTCAAGTTTGCTGTTGTACCTTTTAAACTCAACAATCTATTCAAACTTGAATTCAAACTCATGTGTTTTAGAACTAAGTATGGAAATTAATTGGTGTTAGTCACTATACAACCAAATGAAAATGTAATATTAAAATAAACTGTTTCTATAAATCATCTGACTAAAATTCATTAACTGAAACATGAAAACATAATATGCAAGCCTTATATAATACAAAATAATAAATTAAAAATATAAAATATGACAAACTGAGTTATGTTTACATAACGTATAAATATAACCATATAATCTTTGTATATTCTGCCTCTGCCTGAAACACCATCGTATCATTTTCCATCTAAAAATAATTTAACTAAAATCATTTACATTGTTTTAAAAACATTTTAAATTATGAAATACGTTAAAAGAGATACAATTTCAAAATCTGAATAGTTATATAAAAGAAATAAAATGTAAATTTATAAACTTGTAAGTTTATCATGGCTTACTTAGTCTTGCTTACTTACTTTGTGAAGCAATGTCAACGTCCATTACTTGCATTTTATCATCTATATATATATAAAATCCAAAACCCCATCACTCACTATCTCACTGATCACAGTATCTCAAAATACATATCATCTAGGAATTTGGTACACATATTGGCAATAGGCCCAAGAGGCGCACTAAGAAAGGTTTTTAAAATAATTGACCGACCTTTAACAGTTGAAACAACCCCTACAACTATAAATATGGTTTGAATAACGCATAAGATCGTGAAATTGTGAAATTGCTCATAAGTGCTAGAGGGCACTAAGGAAGGATTTTAAAATATTTGGTCTTAAAGGGCTGAAACAACCCTTCAAACATTAAATATTGTTTGTTATACTTTCTTTAAAGCTAGAAAGGTGACATTTTTTACATTTATTTGTTGAAAAACACGTACAAAAAGTAATCTAGTTTTACATTTTGTTACGTGCTTCTAAGGTGTGAAAATGTGATAACGACCCCTTAAAACAATACATATGCGTTTTTATACTTTCCTTAAAATTAGAGAGCAGATATTTTGTACATTTATTTCTTACAAGATTTACATTTATTTCTTAAAAAATAAACCAGTTTTACATTTTGTCACGTTTTAATAAGGAGTGAAAATATAGTAACAATACCTATATAAAATTATAAATAATCATTGAATACCACCTAGGAATGTGAAATTTAGTACATATATTGCTCATAGGCACTAAAGGCGCACTAAGAAAGGGTTTTAAAATATTTGGCCTTTAAGGGCTTAAACAACCCCTAAAACAATAAATATTATTTCTTATACTGTTTTTAAAGCTAGAAAGCTGAATTTTGTACATTTAATTCTTGAAAAACACAAATATAAAAAGTAAACCAATTTTAAATTTTTTTATGTTATGTTAATTAGTAGAAATGTAATAAACACTCCTAAAACAATTAATGTTAATTTGTATACTTTCCTTAAAGCTAGAGAGCTGAAATATTTTACATTTATTTATTAAAAGATACATGTACAAAATAAACGACTTTTACATTTTTTAACGTTCATCTAAGGGGTGAAAATGTATTAACAACTCTTAAAACTATAAACATTAATTGAATACCGCCTAGTAACTTGAAATTTGGTACACATATTGCTTATAGGCGCTAGATACAATCTAAGAAAGGATTTTAAAATATTAGGCCTTTATAAGGATTAAACAACCTCTATAACAACAAATATTGTTTATTATACATTCCTTAAAAGTAGAAAGCTGGAATTTTATACATTTATTTCTTGAAAAAGAAATATTATAAAAAGTAAACCATTTCTACATTTGTTATGTTATGCTAAAGGGTGGAAATGTAATACATCCTCTAAAACAATTTAATATTAAGTTTAATACTTTCCTTAAAGCTAGTGAGCTGAAATTTTGTACATTTGTTTCTTACAAGATACACATAAAAACCCAGTTTTAAATTTTGCCACGTTCTGCTAAGGGGTGAAAATTTAGTAACTACACCTAAAACTATAAATATTAATTGAAAAACGGCTAGGATCGGGCAATTTGATACATTTATTGCTCATAGGCGCTAAAGAGCACTAAGGAAGGATTTTTAAAAATATTTGGCTTTAAAGGGTTGAAACAATCCCTAAAATAATAAATATTGTTTGTTATACTTTCCTTAAAGCTAGAAAGCTAAAATTGTTTACATTTATTTCTTGAAAAACACATATAAAAGTAAAACAGTTTTTAATTTTCTTAAATGCTGCTAAAGGGGTGAAAATGTTATAACAACCCCTAAAACCAATAAATATTAATTAGTATTCTTTCCTTAAAGCTATAGAGCTGAAATTTGCCACTTATTAATTTTAAGAAAATATTTAAAGACGTAAGCTGATTAAGCTTCTTCTTTAAAATAGGTTTCCACATCCCTAGCATGTAAATCATGTAGACCTGTTTTGTTTTTGTGATCACAAAAGTTGCACGTTTCAAGTCTTCTTTCTTCTCGGTCAGGACTGCTAACCGGCTGAGGGAAAGCAATTCAGAGGATCTCATATAACCGAAGTCTGAGTTTTGGGAAGGTGACTCTTTCATGCAACCAGTCATGCAAGAGTTTCTTAGCCAAACCTTCCAAGAAATCTTTTGTTTCCAAAGTTGACACAGTATTTGCTTTGTAAATTGTGCAAGCGTGTATAGCTGCAATGTTCAAAAACGAAAAGAACACTACCAAAGTCCATCTTCTTGTTATTCTTGTTGTTGAGTATTCACATTTCATTTCGTCAACTACAGATTTTGTTTTATTATACACTATCTAGAGCTTATGAACTTCTCCGTCCTCTTCAACACCAGCCCCTTCAAGATGGTGTTGAGGAGGACACCAGCCTCTTCATGATGGTGTTGAGGAG
>JAGFPH010002216.1:140724-161204 GCA_018207615.1 Philaenus spumarius
TTATTACTTTAGTATACTCTATAAATTAGACCAGATTTATAAATTTACAATTTAAGAATTAAAAATAAAGAATAGTTTCAAAAATTTTAAATATGCTGTCATACGAATTACGTTACTACGGTAATTAAATAATAATATTTATTATTTGTAAAATCTGATCAAAATTACACATAAATTGTTTAGGAAATAAATTTTGTATTGCAAATAAATCTATAAGACTCAGATTTATAATTGAAAAATGTCAGAATTAAAACTAAAGAATAGTTTACAAACTATCCATAACCATAATATCAAATCTTTGCTTGTGAAATGAAGTAGGCCTATTGACTATTTTACCATCAATATATTAAATTTTTTTTCCTTTTTACATATTAAATTGCGAAATACGTCCTAAATATAGTAACAATGACATTATTTAGCAAAATGTGTTATTGATATATCGTTTTATAATTATATTATATCCCGCTATTTAATAAAAATAAGCAACAAAGAAACATTAAAACTGTATTGTTACATTAATATTAGGCTATTACCTTAGGCTTACCTGTAAAATCATATGTACAGTTTGTGTTAAACTACATTAAAACAGACGACGAAGTATAGTGGGGAGTAAAATCATATGTACAGTTTGTGTTAAACTACATTAAAACAGACGACGAAGTATAGTGGGGAACTCCAAGTGAGAGCTCAGTGAAATGGAGATGCTTAGTTTAGTTACTTAATTAATTTTAGGAACATCTGTCAAAAGTTCATTGTTAACTGAAATTGTCTTCTTTTTTTCTTTTTGCTTATAGTTATACATTACTATAAATATACATTACATTATAAATTACATCTGATATAATTTACTTTGTTTATTTCTTCTTCTCTTATAGGCTATGATAAATGCAGTCATGAATGATAGGCTATGATAAATAATTTTCTCAAAATTAATAAATCCTTACATTATGCGAAATTTGATAAAAATTGTTAGAGCAGTTTTCAAATATGGTTACCTACGTACATACAGAAGGCCCTCGTTTATTAGTATAGAATGTAACAACTTGTTGTCATTCTAGAAATTATATAACAATTTCATTTGTCACACATAAATATACTCTTAATTGAGATTTGACAGACGATATATCGTTGCAGAACGAATAGTGATTCAATAGAGTTTGATTGACCCATCAATTATATAAAGTAGCGCGAAGAAAATTCAAGGCGTGGATAACAATGATAGTTCACAACAAGCGGACAAAAGATGCCATTAGCGATGATGAATGGATGGCAGTGATAAAAGCGAATGTCAAGCAAAGTAGAATTTTACATTAGTCTTCTGTCATTCTGAAAATACCTTTATATCGTATATACGCGTGCTTGATATCTAGATTTTGTTTATCTGAAAACTAGCATTAAGTATTGTGAATGTATCACCTCTTGAAATACTGGAAATTTAAAATTATGTAATACCAAACTAACATTACTGATATAATACACATATCATCGAAATGTTAAATAAAAATTAAAGAAGGAACAGTATAATTATCATCTCTGTAATAAATCATGTAAGTAAGAAATAAATATATACTTATAGAAAACAAACAATATTAAATTACAGGTGTTTTTCCTTTTGAACTTTTAATAATAAAAACAAAAATATACAATAAAATTAATTGAGCTGAAAACAATCTGCAAGATACAAAATAATTGTGATTATAATATACAACTAAGTTGTGTGCATACCTCGCGAAACATAACCTGATGGTAGATATGAGCGTTCAGAAGGAGTGCTATTTGTACGCAAAATTATCATAGATCAATGTTATCTTTATAGATGTTTAACAGATTTATCTGAAACAAATTTGATTCCATAAAATGTATACCTTAAAATTCTACATGTTTATATTGATTTATAAAATATTATCCATTTGCAATATTTATGTAATTTTAACTATCAAGGCATTGGGTCTTTTGTAGTATACATTTTGCATTTATATTTTAAATGTATTAAAATACATAAATTGTAAAAAGTTAAATTGTGAGTAATAATATGAATAGGGCATGTTTTTTAGTATTTTTGTATCATCTTCTTCCGAAAATTATTAAACCTATATACAGAAACAAATACAAATAGTTCTCCTTGCTATTTATTATTATATCAAAATTATTAAAGTCGTAGTCTAAAATGGGTTGGTGATATGTGTACAATTTGTATACTTTTTTTGTCTTTTTCATTTTGTTTTACTTGAAAAAAGATTGGATTTCCATACCAAACAGATCTACAAAATATTTTATACATTTTACATTGTGGTTTTTTTTTAATAACCTTGGGCAGTAATTTAGTTAAGGCGAAAACAATCTAATTATTATAAACAGTATATCAGTAGAAAATCATAGTTTTACACCGTTAATGTTAAATATAGTTATGTTTTGGAACACATTTTTCACAGATTATCCTGTTAATTTATAAAATACTATACAGTTTTTACACATCAACTAATATGGACTGGTGATTTTAAAATAATAATTTATTTTTTACTATAAATTATACGTTTTGAAATTATCAAGTGTTTCATAAATAGCATATAACACAAATTAAATATTGTAACGAAAAAATCTGCCGTTTTGTTGACAATTTATGTTTGTCCGTGTCATTGTTATGATTGCAGCCTAAAACTCCTAAAACCAAAAAACCTGAACGTGCCCTTTATAAATCAACCAACCAATGAAATCAAAATCACATTTAACATTTTTTTTTATAAAAATGGCTAAATTTTATTTCGTTTAAAACAAACAGTACTGTAATCGGCCAAGTAGATCTCCAGAAATATTTATCAAAGGGTTGTAACCTTTTTTATTTTGTTTTAGTTAAACTTAAATATGTATTTTATTATTTATTTTTACTTTGTACGATTGAGTGTGAATTTCCTTCAGAACCATTTTTTCGCTCTGCGCCTTGAGCTGTTCTTTGCGGTTGGTATATTCCTCGTATCCTGATGATGAATTGTGATGTCAGTATAGCTGAACAAGATCTTGGTGCTCCACAACTTCTTTCGCAAGCCTTGTCTTCTACACAGAGTTCTTAAACATTTGCTACGTAAACGCTCAGACTTTACCAGGGCATATTGATGCATTGACCTCTTCCGCCTTCAAAACTGTCAACTTATTCTTATTTGTTAGACTTGGTTGAGACCAACTATTAATTAATTTTAACTCAGTCTATGTGCAGTTATAATTTATTTCGCAATGAATGTGTAAACAAATTAGGTGGAGGGGTGTCAGTATTTTTAAGATCTTATATTGTATTAAATTTGGCTCGTATTTATTCGGTTAAATATGGATTCATATGTTCATTGACATAAGTGACAATATGTACACATACTTTTGGGAATATATGTACCTGACCATCACCTGAGAAAGGTTTAATGTCTACTTTCAAATCTGATCTTCTTAACTTATGCCAGGATATTTACATATTGGTGATGTTAACAGATTTACTATGTAACATTGATTTTCGCTACACTCAACTCAAAACTATCTTATATTCTCTGCATATGTCAATTCTTCCTTTACAGGCAATTCACAACATTGGAACTAGTTTGTCTCTCCTCTGTAATACTATTCGAAGTTTAATTTGTATGATGACAATTTGCAAGTGGACAATCATTTTTATACCTCTGAGATGGCTAAGATTATCGATAAATGTTAATATTAATACTGTTGATGATTGGGCAGTTAGGCATGGTTTTACGTTGAATCACAGTAAAACTAAATCTGTATTTATCTTTTGTAAAATAGCAACCCAAAATTTATTGCTTAATTGAAAAATTTTAAAAACATAAAATTGATTGAAGTAGTGGGTCAAAACTTATAAATAAAAGACAGTAATTTGCCTTATTGTTCTAAAGTAAAAAGTCTTGGTCTCAATGTGAACATTAAGCTATAATATTTAGACCATGTTATTGTCACGTGCAATGCAGTATTTTCTGGCATACACACTCTGAACTAGGTAAAAGATTGCTTGCCGTTTAATTTTAGATTGCAGCTGGTGAAAACAATAATTTTTCCATATTGTAACTATTGTGATACTGGTATCAAAGCAATTACTTTGAAATTAGCTAAAAAACTTCAAAGTGCTTAAAATTATAGTTTACTGTTAATTTTTTACTTAAAACTTGACGAACATGTCTGTGATAAAATTTTATAAATAAATGTCAGAAGTTATTATACAAATTATATGTGAATTATTATTATATCTATGAAATAAGTTTTAGTACAATTTTCTGCCAATCCTAACGTAACACTTTCACTTAAGTTTGTCGTTTTGGAGTTCCTCCATTATCGAGACCTATTTCAGTACTGGATTCATCCGATATGGAACTTAGTTTTTTCCAAAATTACCATATTTTGTTGTTATTACAAGCTATTCTACTCACTGGAAGCCTCGCCGGCAGAAAGGTTTGTCTTTAACTCAAATTTAAATGCTACCGACACACGATGAGGAGATTCATTATTACTTAGGCCTATACACAGACACAGAACTAAGATATATATTAAATCATTCCTTGTGACAGCATGTAGGCTCTGGAATTAATTGCTGGAGAGTTTTAAAATGCATCAATGATCGTGTTTAGTTCTGTGACAGTTTTGTAAAGTTTCGGGTGCTTGAGGAGCTTTGGGTTTGAGGGATGTTTAATGTGTGTATTTGAGAGTGTGTGTTTATGTACAGGATGATCAACTCAAGGAGGTCACCATTGGGATCTCAGAAAGTATTCATTTTACAGCAAACTTTAAATGGGGAACCTTTCCTTGTTTTTTGAGAAATTAAAAATGTGTAGGTAAAATATTTTAAAATGGCGGCCAACTTTGAAATTCCTTATGGAAACCCCAATTTTTTATAACGGATTTAGATTTTACATGTAATTTTAAGACTTTTTTACTCTAGGTGTTTGATAAATTTAACCGTTTAGCCGCTAGGAACGCTGAAAGTTTCAACAATTATTAAAGATGCATGTTTTACCATTTGCAAACAATAAAATTTAACTCAAAGTGCAACATTTTTTACAATGGAATGTTGAAAAGCTGATGAAATTTCACAAATACTTTATTTTATAAATAAAAAAGTACTTTTTTTTTTTTTTAAATCGTTAACGCAACCATTGTGTAAGTGCAAGGACAAATCACTAAAATAACAGTATAACATCAGTAACGCATGATTGTGATGCTAGGCAATAACCAGCTGTTTCATTGTTGCAAATTTTCACTTTTGTTTTTACCTCACCTAGTAATTGGTAAACACCTACAATATTATATTCTCCAATGAAAATGTTCTCTCTTTTTACAGCGGGGTTTTAAAAAATTATAGCATATTTATAGATTATTATATTATTATTACAAATATCGTTATTTTAACACATAAATAAATATAGTAACATAAAATAACGATTAAACTGTCAATGTGAATACATATATTAGTAGTTCCTTAACACCTTCTTTATATTAAACATGATTTTAAATTGTATTTTAATATTCTGCACACACAATAAAACCATCAAACTACATTCTGTAAAAGCTGGAAGATCTCAAAAGACCTCATTGTAATAGCTCTACTTTTTTTATGTCTAAGCAATTTCTAAGTCATACTTGTGTAGCCAGCCTACATTCCTAAAGTCAAACTTGTGTAGCCAGCCTACATTCCTAAAGGTACTTTCAATTACTTTAAAATATTAATCTCTTATCATGTAACATAATCAAATGAAACGATTTCATCAAAATGTATGTATTTAGTTCATTTATTTTGAAAATTTTAAAATTAAATAGTTACAGGGTTCAAACTATCAGTTGGGATTAAAGGAAACTATTTTTAAAATTCCTGACCATTTAATTATATTGCTATTAAGATGGCTCATTCATCCGTGTAATATTAGTATTTTTTCGTTTAGTATACTATAGCTAACGTTTATTCTAACCCCTTGTAATAGATGTTTTTTTTATAATTATTATGATTTATATTTTATGCTAGAATAAAGATTTATTGAAATATGATCAATTACTTTTTGGGATTACCCCAAACATAGGCAAAAATTAGGCAAGCAAAGTTGACTTCTTAATAAAATTAATATGGACGGTTACCTATTTTGTTTTGGTTTTTTTAAGCTAGAAACGTCTGTGGCAAAATAACTTGACCTGCTTTTACAGAATTTAAATCACAGTATTATTTTTAACTATAGATAGCTGCAGACATTTAAATGTTATAAGTATTAAAATAGACATTTAAAAAAAACGCTATTTCATGCAGAGCAACAAACCAAACCAATTCTTTATCTGCAACACAAACAATATTTTCAACCAGCTTGAATATACCGTTTGGTAGTGTATTTTTAAATAACACTCACGTTACATTTGTTTGATACAATAGTATTAAGCTTGTAAAAGTATACACTATTATAACATTTTAAATTTCAAAATGAAAAAGTGGATGCAGGGTATATTATCTAACTAACTTACGCTAGTATTAAAACGAAATAATTGATTCATTTAGAAAAAAAGTATATTTATATAATATTATGACTTTCCATATTTAACATATAACTATAAAAGTTGCAGTAGTTTATAGATTAATTTAATGACCAGGAATATTATTTCGAAAGGAAATTAAAATTATTTTTACTTTTACATTATGTCGTTGGAAGATTTAATGTTTACTATTATATAGGCCAACATTATTAGACCACATCACAAAAATCATATAGCTTATACCGGATAAATTACTGAGTTCTCTATTTAATGTTATTTGCTATTTCATCATTTGCATTGAATTGGAGAAAGCAAATATCCCAAAGGCAGGAGGAAAGATGGAATTATATTAAATAAAATGAGATATGATATAAGAGTCTTTTGTGATGTTACTACGGTCATTATATGGACATAGTGAGCGGAGTGAAGAGCTCTTAGAGTTCAAGTCACAAATAAATCTGATTACTTTTGGTTAAAAATGGGAAAAGGATAAAAAGGAATTCCAGTTTCCTGTCTGGTTCGATAACTCTTTGTACTGTGGGCAGAAACAAATCCTTTATGATAGAACTATTTAATTGTAGTACTTATAGACATAATTAATAATATGATATCAGTAAGTTGGAAACTATCTCCAGGAATTATAATTATTACTAGTAAACTCCCGTGAAAAATAACAGGCGGAGTAATTAGATACACATCAGAAATACACCATTCAACAAAATACTATTTTAAAACAACACACGTTATCTAGGCCTACCTAACTATGCTGACAGGGATTTTTAACTTGGTAAATGTGTACAATTATAAGGATTATAAAACTGTATGAATATTTATAACATTGTGTATTTATGTATGTTATTATATATTTAAAGAAAGAAAAAACATTATCTTTTAATAGCTTTTTATTTCATATTGATAGATCAAATGATTTAGAAGTTATTAATATACCAAGACTTATATTATATTAAAGTTGTAAACATAACCCAAAAGGTATAATCTATTCTAGTTTTTTTTTTTTTAAGGCGAAAAACCTAGGTGGTTATCATCGCCTGGATAACGAAGAGCGAAGAGCATTCGCATAATGCTCATAAAATCACACACAGCTATAAAATTAAACTTTTAATTTACACACACTACAGACAATACACGATAAAATAACAACGATAACAACAATAATTACACAGTAACAACTTGTCACAGGGCTGTAAAGGGCCCTGTTACATAAAAATGAATAAAACTCTAATTAAAATAACACGTAATAAATCTAAACTTGGTATTTAAGTTACATAAATATAAATGTTGTTTAAAATTTTTCCAATTACATTCAACCGATGGAGGAATGCTAACACCATATTAATGGTTTGGGAGTCATCACCCAGCATCCTCCGAATGCAATTTGGTAGGCAAATTCTCTTCCGAACATGTTTCAGCTTTTCACAGTCTAAAAGTAGATGTTTAATTAAAAGGAGGTTTGAGCAGTAAGTACAAAGCGGCGGATCTCCCCGACGCTTCAGAAACCCGTGGGTTAACCCAGAATCTCTATTCTAGGTTTGTGTATTAGAGATGATATGAGTGGGAAATCAGCTGTTTAGATGTAGGAATGTTTCCTAAGCTAAATGAATATGTATATTTTCTTTAAATTTTTATAAAAAAATATATTTATGATAAAAGGTTGTATTTATAAACAGTTTATAACCTCAAAGCAAATATTATAACGCATACTATATCATACATTAGTTATTTAGATCATATTTAAAAAAAATCAACTTAACAAGACATTATAATGATTGTAGTTGTAAACATAACCTCAAACTATAATATACACTCGTTTTACAGATGATGGGTGAAATCAGCTGTTATATTAAATGTTACTCCACGTACACTCAACAGTACGTACACTCGCTTTTATAGGAGTTGATACCTTAATTATTATCATACATTGTTTATTCTTTCGATATGTATGCACTTACAATGGTCGAGCACAAACTTTGTAGTTTGGTTGACACATGTTTTGCACAGTATATATAATACTTTCTTGTTTAAATTTTTGGCATTATTTAACCACTACATCTTTGTGTGCTAGTCTTTAAGGAAGCAAAGTTGTGCAGGTAGCTATTGCGTCTGCAGCTAAAAAGTTGAACAAAAATAATTGCAGATCAATCATAGTTGCTGGTTCAGTAATAGCCTGCTTATCGTTTTAGCTGTTGAAGAATTATTAAACAATTTCATTTATTTTATATTAAATTCATAAAATTCTTAATCATCCTTTGCTTGAAAATTCTTACAAGAAAACTTAATGAATACATTTTTATTTTATTTTTAATTTTATCGGAGGTATTTTATCAAAGCATTTTTACCAAATTTTACAGAATTGTAAATTTATTTAGTTTGTTTGAATTAATCCATTTGAACCATACTATTTTAATATATCATAGAAATTTAGTGAAAATAAAATGTTTGGAAGACGGAGGTTTTTACGGTAGAGAGACGGTATAGAGGGAAGTGTGTTTTAACAATATTGCTTCAAAAAAGTATACTTCATAAGTATTAATAAGTTGTCTTATACATTTGTGAAAAATATCCATTAAACTTTAGATTGTTTCACAAATAATTATTGTGTATTAAAAGAACATCAACAAAATTTAATTTTTACACAACTAAAAACTAGTATCAAAAAGAGGTAGTAAGTCATGTGCCAGTTGTATCGGAAATTTGAAAACGTATTGAGCCACATAAAAGACTGCACATGTATTTTTTTTAATATAGGTGACAAAAATATATGAAAGTGGACCTGCTTACCTTAGTTGAAGAGAAACCTAAAAATCTGAATCACCCACTTAGGCCTATTGGGAAAGACAATGATTACAAGTTATATCAGTATTAACAAAAAATTTACGTATGATTGATTACAAACAAAAAAAACCCTCCCTTACATAATACAAATCCACCCTTTTTTGAAAACTAATTAATATTATGTACAAAAGTTTATTTTTAACAAGTTGTTGTAAACCTAATCATTATAAGACATGCAATGCACATACAACATTGAAACTTGTACTTAATATAATTATATAAACTTTTTGGCAGACTTTTGATCAGTAAATATATATATTAAATAAAAAAATCCGGAAGCTAAAAAAAGGTAAAATAAAATGAAATTTTGTTTATATAGTATGTGACGTCACAAAAAAAATTGAAATGAGTCCCTTTGGAGAGAAAAAAGCCTTGTTTTTCCTTTTTTATATTCAGATGGAAAATTATGAGCACGAATAAAATAATATGTCTATTGTTTTTTACAGTTAACTTTAAACAATTAGTCCTAGTTCATATTCGCTTAACACATTTTTAATAAACAGTGTTGAAAGTAGACTTTAAGTTGTACTTAAAACTGATGAAATAGTTGGAATAGTTGTAATCGTCGCACCAGTTGAAACTGCAATTAAGATCTATCACGGCATATTTTAGCTACGTCGTTAACACTGGTTGATTAAGCACTTAGAATGATTTAGAATGTTTTTTTTTTTATAAACACATTATCACTTTGAACCTTTTCTACGGCGTTTAGATGAGCCATGGTCCATTCGGCTTGTTAACACTACAGCCAAAAAATGGCAAATGATGAATCTAGAACTGTGGTCTCGTTTGATGAAAAAAAAACAAAACAAAAACAAGCAACGCCACTGGTGGCCAAGAAGTGAAATACTGGTTGCTAAACTTAGTAATACTGAATAAGCCTGAAAAGTGGGCAGATACCACCGCAATGCATGTGGTTGAACATTTAGACTGACAGTCATTTAAACGTTACAGTCATAAGGTAAAATAAAATATAAATACTAGCAGATATGATATTAAATAAGAAACAATAGTTGGTAATCCTTGTTGTATTAGTTTTCAACTCATTACGAAAATCTATACTAAAGTTTATTAATATTAGTTTGTAGAAACTGACCTTAGTTGTGGATTTGTTATGAATTATACATTACTATTAATAGACGGACTTATGGTTTCATAATGATGATCATAAAAGCATAAAAGCATACAATATTAATAATACCGTAATGATACAAGTGGATTAGCATTTATAAGTAATATACAGCAATAGTTGAAAATATATCAGTGTTTAGTATTTATAAAGTATTAGTAACGTTAGCGTTCATTAGTATTTTATATTTGATCTATTAAATGGAGTAAATTAAAATACATGTCTCGTTTAGAAATTATTTCATATAAGAATTACATTTTAATAAATTTGTTTACGTATTTAAGTGAACATTTTATTAATAACTACACTACCGTATTATTATTTTATTTTAATCGTACATGTTTTTTTCGTGTGATATAGGCATTGATATTAAATTGTTTTTATACAATATTTATTTTATCAATAACTATAAAATGATTTCTAACTTTAAACTTCCTGTCGTCATATCAATATGGTATAATTATGTAACTTTCCGAGAATCATTGATCATTATTATAGATGGGTTTTGGTCCTGTATCACATTGTTAGTTCACGGATGAAAAGTTCATGTCAAAGCTTGCTTAATAGATCACTCTCTGGGGAAATCAATGCATTATTCATTTAATTCTGTAACAAGTAAATCCATACATTATTAGTGAGAAGAGGTACAGGCGTTGCAGCAAATCTAACTGGAAAAGTCACAATATACGTAAATGTAAATATAAATAGATTGACAATCATTTTCATTAATGTAACATTTGGAACGCCAAATTTTGTTAAGCCTGCTCCGTTGAATACTATAAATTCGAACACATAAACTGTAATTTGTAAAAAAAAGGCATAATTTGTAAAATCGGTATTCATATTATTTAGTTTTCCATATTATAATAGAAAACTATTCACAATTGATTACAAATTGATAATAATGTCCATTTGCATGTGACTAGTTATTTCGCCTCTTTGACTGAACTCTGGGTTCAACATATTATATATTATGGTATAGAACATTTAATGCAAATTTCACCATTCGTAAAATAACTTTATAGTAGTAGTGACAGGGCCAAAGCAAAACGTAATTAAATTTAACGTAATAATTGTAAATGAAAAAATCTAAATGATGCAGAAATCACCTTTTTTGAAAATTTTGTTTAAAGATGGCAATGTACAGTTTTAGTTTGAATAAACCAATAAACGTCTGGGTGTTGTTAATTTTTCTTTTGTAAATATTTTTGTAGTTTATAATGTGCATTTTAGTAACCCTTTCTTATAACAAGTATGAAGCAAAGATTGTACAATGTTTCTTATTTCAATGGGATACCATTGTAACAGAAAACTTTAACTGGAGAACCTTTCCTTGTTTTTTGAGACATTAACAATTATGTAGTTAAAATATTTGTAAATGACCGCCATTTTCCCACATGGCGGTCAACTTTTTAATTTCTTATGGAATATATTACATTTTATGATGATTTTGGATTCAACAAGACTTTTATGTGCTTGGTGTTTTTTTGATACGACTAATCGTTAAAAAAATTAGAGGGGTGTAAAGTTTTTAAAGTGAACTGAAGCTATTTTTGTATTGAAACGTTTTGAACCAATGGAAACGCTGTTATTTCAAATATGACGGACAACGTTTGAATTTATTATGGAACACTCTGTATTTTATGGTGATTTTTCCGTTTTAAATGGCTTAAAAAATTAGCCCATCATAATGACGTATCAAAAGGGCAGAGACTTAAAATAATCGCAGATGATGCATCAAGCGTAGGTATCCCTTAAGATGGTTGCAAAATATTACTTTATCACTCCTAAATATTTTTACAAATAGGTGCAATTGAAATTGAAAACACTTAAATATAATATATTGATCTTGCTTCAACTTTATTGTAGTAATACGATTTCATTCTTTCTATATTTACAAACTTTTATATATAAATATAAATAGTAACAAGTTAAAAATATGTACAAAACGTACTTAACACCGATATTATATAATACATTTTAACATATTTTCATATTAAGCAGTAAATGTTAACTTTCATAATGTACATTTTTTAACACCCCACTTAAATGAGTCCTGATAGGAAAACATAATTCATTATAATTTACGTTTACATGTTTACATTTCGTTTATAAAAGTTTAAATTTACGCCTTTTGAAAGTTGTATAATAGTTTTACATACATCAGAATTAGTATAACTTTTTTCCTAACCAAAATAAGTACAATAAATTTTTACCATAATATATTTTAGAAAGATTTGCCCTTTTTAAGATTTATAAAATCACGTATCACTTCCTTTTATAATTTCCTTAAACATAACGTACTATTTGCACACCATTTGATTATGTATCAAACGTATTGAAATAATATTTCTTAATTTAATTTGTTGTTTCATAAGGTCAACAAACGTATTGAAATAATATTTCTTAATTTAATTTGTTTTTTCATAAGGTGAAAACTTAATTTTAACTTCACCATTTTAAATACATTTAAAAAAATATGTTTTGTCTTTTTATATAATTCGGAATTGTAAAGTTTGAGAATTTTACTGAATAATGAATATCTTATATTTTATTTTATTAATAACAATAACATGGTAGGAATCAATACCTTTACAATTGCTGTCATATTATCAATATCGCCAATTAAGTAACTTTTAGAGAGTCATTGGTAATTATTATTAATGGGTTCTTGTCCTGTATCACGTAGTTTATTCACGGATGAGAAGGTCATGTCAAAGCTTGCTTAATAGATACCTCTCCGGTAAAACTAATACATTATTCATTTAATTCTGTAACAAATAAAGCCATATATTATAAATGAGAAGAAGTTTGGTCAATCAAACAAGTTTTACTAGAAGTGCCCCAACATACATAAATTCAAATTTATGATTGGATAAACTAGCTAAGTTAATTTGTTGTTGTTAGATTAGTTTTGACAATATCTATTCTTCTAGAAAAAAAAACACAATACATTATAATAAACATTGCCTCTTTTTTAATAGCAGTATTTAAATGATGACCAGTGCTGTACATACGAACTTGCATTGTAATCTTTGCATTACCTATTTAAGAGATGCACATAATATTAGTTAAGGTTTTAATATTTGTATATTTTGCATTTGGTTAAATATTATAATAGTTAAATAACACCATTGACTAAGTAAAGCTCACTAAATAGTACAATTTATTTTTATAATAATTAATTTTTACAAATATCCCAAAGCCGATGTTGGATAAAAAAAATACTATACAATAGTAGTAAAATAATACAGTAATATTAGGCCTCGAAAAAATTAACTAAAGATTTTTGTGTAATTTGTTTGCAATTTGAAACACTGTATCCCAACCACAAGTTCAGTAAATAACACTGCAGAAATAAACTGAAAATCATTTCTTGATATACTTATTTTAGTTCCCTGATATACATTTCTATAACCAAGATATCATTATCGGAGGGTTCTAAATTCTAAATCCTAACTGAATTTACTTTATGTGTATTTTAATTTTACAACTAACTAGACAATATTATTAACTAACCTACAACTATAGACGCCGACCAAATGTCGTTCACCATATATCCATAATTAGATCATAAACGCCTAAAGTCTCCTATTTGTAATGAAATTATGACAAAATTTTTATTGAAATAAATAAATGATACTTCTTAGTTTTATATACTAGTCACAAAATCCAAATATGTATCATAAAACATTGTATGCACAATGTATCTGTGCAATTTATATTTATAAATAACTATGGGATAACTTCGCTCGTCAACCCCTGCGTTGACATATGACTTTGGCAATGCAAACCACAAAATCTCTAATATTTTTCATAATTTTTAAATTTCGTAATAGTAATTTTTACGTAAGTAATGGTTGATTAGGTCAGAAGCACTTGTATCCAAGATCGGTTGAGGGGGTAACTGGAACATGTACATAATGTAAGACATACATCGAAATAAACAAGCAATATCCTAACATTTGACCACAAAATCCTTAATTTTGTCTATAATATTATATTTATTTAATTTTTTACCAGAATTTAAAATATTTTTAGAATAAAAAGTAGTCTAAAATAATCTCTCAAAAGTCCTCTTAATTTTAATGAAATTTTTGTCGAAATCGGTTTAGCCATTCCGGAGATTATCCCGGAAACAGATAGACAGACAGAAAATAAAAATATAATAATGTGTGTTTATTTCTTGGTAATGGGTGAATAACCATAATATGAGATTAGAAAAATCTTATATTTTGAAATCACAGACAGACATTTCAATTTCGTTTATGTGTATAGATTATGTTCTTGCATGATGTAAAATTTTATAATTTATAAATAATTGTGTTTACATTAAAATTTAAATGGTTATTAATTATGATGTTTTGCCCCCACTTCCTAAATCATTCTGGCAATAATGCAATAAGTATTTAAAAAAATGTATAACATTCTTTAGTTATTTATTCACCTTGAAAAAAAACAATATAATGTAAATTTAATATTAAAATGTGTGTTAAAAAATTTGTTTAACCTTTTGAATGGTGAAAAGTACATTTAAACATTGTTTTTTATAAGGACAAGTTTTTGAAGTTCCAACTTTAGATCAGACAAATTCCATCTCCTATCAATTTCCCAAAATGTGGTTTTACGTTTTCTAGAATTAATTAATTAATTAATTAAAAACTACAGAAAAATAAGAAAATGCAATAATATAAACTGTTAATAATAAAATTACAAACCTATGTTATAATTTTAAATTCTTAGTGAATGATACTTAAAGTTGCTAAACGTTTTTTATTTGTTAAAGTTTCAGTATCATTTATTAAAATAATTTGTATGCTCATACCTCATGACCAATTTTTTAAATAAAATTAACTACTTTACTTGTAAAATTAAAATTAATAATCTGCGTAGCTAAAACATAGAAATTCTAATTTAACGAAACCATATTTATTTCCATTAAATGGGTAATTATATAACATTACAAATCAAACATAATAGTCATATATATTACAGTTCTCTTTTAATGACCTCAGCAATTAATGACCATTGAACAGAATAATAAGTAAAGCACCGAAAGCCAAGATGAACGATAGAGTTGTATTTGGAGCACAGATACGATATAAAAGCCCTTTGCAATGTTACTACAGTCATTATATGGACATAGTGAGGGGCTCTTAGACTAGACGTAAAGCTGCAAAGAAAGCTGATTACTTTTGGTGAAGAATTTGAAAAGGAGAAAATAAATTCAAGTATCCTATTCAACTCAATAACTATACTTATAGTTATAATTTTCTAATGCCGTATAACGGAAATATATTATAGTGAATATTTTAATATAATATGATTGTTTATCTACTTTAAATAATAATCCTTAAAAAGTGTTGAATTAATTAACTGAAATTTCATAGTTTGTCTGCAATTCACTTTGTAACACTCGGTATATTTTGAAATTAATAGTGTATCTTTTTAAATATGGTTCAGTTATAATATTGGCATTTACTTGTATTTTAATATTTATGGTACGCAAGAATATTCAGGCCGTCAATCGTATCTCATGAAAGAAGTATATTTGTACTTATTTGCGTTTATTAAAAGTAATTATTTTGCATTAATTCATTGTAACAGAAAAAAGGCCCTGTGAAATTTGTATAAATATTGATTGTATTGTGAATGTATCAAAATGCCTTTTGAGAGGGTACGTTATAATATTTAGTATTATAATTTGATCAAATTACATAATTCAAAATACAATATTTTCATAATACATTATTCCTTTTTATTATTGATTTTTCACCACTTCTTTAGCTTAAACAAAATTCTTTTAATTTTTATTCTCAATATTAAAATTGTTTACTTTTATTTTACTTAGCTCAAATTTTTCCTGAAAAGACTAGAATACAAACAATATGTAAGTTTTTTTGCGATTCTTCGCTGCATACTTGTTTTGCTTATTTCTTATTTACACCTTATAGACGTTATACATTCTGATTTAAAAAATAAGTTACCCTTTTAGTAAAAATATGTATATAGTATATATACATATTGCTCATAAAGTCCCTTTAACATATTTATTATTTTTGTTATTCAAAATAATTTAACAAAACTTTATAATAAATTTATTGTTACCTTTTATTTGGTACGTCACTAATCCATTGTTGGTAAAATGATTACCTAGGTTTCAGGCTGCGTGAGCCCATCATCAGATCATTAAGGTTACAGTGCTTCGTAAACCATAACGAAATCCTAATGGAACGAATATAACCTTAATGATCTGATGATGGGCTCACGCAGCCTGAAACCTAGGTAATCATTTTACCAACAATGGATTAGTGACGTACCAAATAAAAGGTAACAATAAATTTATTATAAATTTCTACTAATCCGTAGGCTAAAATGCCAAAAATGGCAAAATTGAAACAAAACTTTGTATATATCTTGTGTTGCATAACAGGAAACATTTTTGGACATATCTGAGCCTTTATGATTTAGGGGGCTTGAGGGGGGTAGGGGGGTTAAAAAGTTAAAATATTAAGGTAGGTCATGTAATACACCATTGAAAAGCTTATTAAAAGATAAACAGAATTGAGCAACCTAGACATTATTAAATTGCTTCATTTCGAAGTAATAGACAATCAAAGTTCTGGAAAATGATATTGTTATCATAGCATCAAAGCAGGTTATTAATGTTTTAATATTAGGAATAAGTAGTTTGCATGTTATTTTCCAAAACTTTGATTGCCCATTACTTTGAAACGAAGCAAGAAATTAATCTCTAGTTTGCGCCATTGTTTTCACTTTTAATAAGCTTTTCAGTGGTGTATTACATGACTTACCTTTATATTTGATATTTTTAACCCCCCTTGCCCCTTCAGCCCCCCAAAATCATAGAGGGTCAGATTTGTCAATAAATTTTTCCTGTTTTGCAACGCAACAAATATATAAAGTTTTATTACTTTATTTTCTGTAACAAAAACAATAAAGATGGTTAAAATAACTTTATAAACACTCTATAAATACATGATGTTGATTAAGAAAATGATATAGTGTAAATTGCGTAACACCAAATACTTCATAGTCCACCATTACTAGTGAAAGCAAGCTACTTTACCGAGCAGTGTATGTTCTAAAATTGTCAAAACTCCTTGCAATTGTAAGATTTTCATTATTTAAGAAATGTAAACAATTTCAACTGACTAAAAGTAAAAAAGGATTTAATGACCATTCGTTGTAGAATACATTTTTCATAAAGAGCATGTCAGTTTAGAAAATGAGAACCATTAGAAAGGCCAGGAACAACTCACAAAAGGAAGACAGAGCAGGGAGCAGATTTTAACATTAGGCGAATGAGTCCTTCATAATGACACATCTAGTGAACAAAGACTTTTTGCGGAAGAAATATCGTCCAAGATAACTTTAAACCATGTCTTCATTACATCAACATGCTATAATAGTTTTACAATTACTTTGGATTAAGACAATTCTTGGAAGCTATTTAAACGAAATTTAATTGTACTTATTCTGACCTAAGTTCTACTTGGTTTCAATTGAGTTATTTTTTTATAACGTGTTACCTGTATTTTATTGTACCCATTTAAAAAAGATAATAATAATAATAATTAACATAATATAGCTACTATAAAGTTTAAATATATTAATTGGTTCACTTATTAATATTATTTAATCAAATAGTCTCTTTTATTTTAAAATAATCTTATTACTTTAATGTATTAAAATGCATAAACAATGAAACAGCTGATTATAAGTTCATAACATTTTTAGAAAACAAAACTTAATTTTTTAGAACATATAAAACAAGAAAGTACTATTTAAATTTTACATGTTTATTACATGCTTCCATGCACTAATGTTTCACATTCAGTGTTAATCGTCAAACTATAAACGCTCAGACACTGTTATTGAAACAAAATAGATATTTCCTTATTTTGTAATAAATATTTTAGTTACATGATTGTTTAACACATTGTACGTTTTACGTAAATTAGTGAAAACATGTAATACTAATTAATTATTATGCTTTACTAAGAATATCATAATAAATTTACGTATTAACTTGTATAATGTAAGATTGTAAAATTTTATTTTTTTTTACTTCCAACAGATTTTCAAGTTATACATAATCCCGCTTACCTTTTTACTTTATAACTTGATCTGTCTCATTTTACCTTACAAGTCTAATTTGAGCGTTCAAGCTTAATTTCCAGTCATCTATACATTATTGAATGGTGTTCTCTTTCCAACAGTAAAACAAAAATGTATTTGGATTTACATACATTGAATGCAAATAAAATTAACATTCTCACGAAACCTTTAAAAAGCTCACTTATTTTAAGTTTATTTTTCTTCAAATGAATTACCATACAAATTGCAACCTAGAAAGTGGATACTCATAAGTTATTTTAATTTGTTGTGCAGACATTTACTCTAAAAACTAACAATTAGTTAAATTTAGTAGTTATTCAAAATTGCTATATCATATAAAGAATAGACTGGTGTTTTGATATATTAATAAATCAATTAAAAACTATCAAATAATACAATTATTTATGTTATACAATTTGTTAGTAACGGACAACTAAATAGATTTGATTATTTCAGGTTGCGAGTGTTTGGTGTACTCTGCCACTTACGGCAAAGAATATGGAACGTTTAGCAGTCCAGACTACCCTAGGCCATACCCGCCGACAATAAACTGCCTTTTGTATACTTTCGTCGCCAACAGGGACGAGATAATCGAAATAACATTTAAAGACTTTGATGTCCACAAGTCACATTTAGAGTAAGTGTTTATTTTAATACATTATAAACACATTCAATAAATTGTATACTTAATGGAATGTTCATACATTGCCCAAATTATTTATCAATTGTATTCTTACTTTATAATAGTTTGTATAAAATGTCCTTTTTTAAACATAAAACAATCTTTTCTATGGTACCAAATCTAAGTTGTTATAATTAGTTCACTTACTTGTAAACAAATAATTAAATGCTACAGTTTCTAAACTAATAAATATAAAAATAATTACTTATGGTATTCACATTGTACAGACTGAATGATAAATGAGGTGAAACATACATCAATGGACCTTCTGACAATTTTATATTACAGTAATCTAACAAATATACTAAACAAATTCTTCAACCGCAAGTGTTAAACGGTCTTTTTTTTTTTTTTTTTTTTAAGAAAATATTGAAAAATATATTCAACTGTATATCACTGTATTTCTGTATAAATAAAACAGCAAAATCTCTTTTCATCGTTTACTATACATACAGGCTTACCTGTTACACATTGTGTATTTACGTGCAATATAATTATAAAGAGTGCAAGAAGAAATTATAATGTACCTTCCATACCACTCCTCGTAATATTACCAATTTTTATATTTATTAATATTTTTTATTATTATATTTACAAATTATTTAAGTTGGTTGACGAAGCAGTTTAAACAAAATCTTACATTCTGACTAAATTTATTAACCTATTAGTGTGAATGGGTAATCTGTATATATAAAAGCCAAAACCCATGACTCACTGACTCACTCATCACGATTTCTCAAAAACTACCGAACGGATTGGAATGAAATTTGGTATGTAGCTTCCTCTAGGGCCATAGGTGCTCACTAAGAAAGGGTTTGAAAAAATTCGAAATTTTAGGGGGGTTTGGGGGGGATCAAAGTTATTAAAAAATTACTTCTTCAAAACTACCGAACGGATTGGAATGAAATTTGGTATGTAGCTTCCTCTAGGGCCATAGGTGCTCACTAAGAAAGGGTTTGAAAAAATTAGAAATTTTAGGGGGAGTATGGGGGGGATCAAAGTTATTAAAAAACGACTTCTTTAAAACAACAGAATGGATTGGAATGAAATTTGGTATGTAGCTTCCTCTAGGGCCATAGGTGATCACTAAGAAAGGGTTTGAAAAAATTTGAAATTTTAGGGGGTGTTTGGGGGGATCAAAGTTATTAAAAAACGACTTCTTCAAAAGTACCGAAT
>JAGFPH010002216.1:166204-212175 GCA_018207615.1 Philaenus spumarius
AAATTTGGTATGTAGCTTCCTCTAGGGCCATAGGTGCTCACTAAGAAAGGGTATGAACAATTTCGAAATTTTAGGAGGGGTTTGGGGGGATCAAAGTTACTAAAATCATAATTGCAGATCTTTTATTATTATGACAATAGTGCTTTTATTATTTAAGATCTATATATATAAAAGCCTAATACCACTCACTGACTGAACACTTAAAAAGAATACAATTACGTTAAAAAGACTGAAAATACCAACCACCACGGGAAACGCCGTACGTGTCAGCTAGTTGAAGTATAAGTATATACACAGTACCATATTTATTTTTACTAAATTTAAAGAAGGACTGAGGTTTTTTTTTTAATACGATTATGTCAAAATATGAGTAAAGTTTTTATAAATATTTATTTAAATTTGTAGAATATTATTTGCTATCCTATAATATTGTAGAAGGTTGTATTTAAATTTAAAGTTTTATTGAAAAGCAGACAATTTAGTCCTACTATTGACGGTGGTCTTGTAACAAAAGGAATATTGTTAAAACCTAAGTGAAGACCCTGGATATTTGATTTTATGCGGTAATAACCATCAGGTATTATATTCGCTTAACTCCCGTCCAAACTAGCTGAAATAGTATAGATGTATAACTTATTGATTTATTTTCCATCTTTCCCAACGTTTAAACCCTTTCGTCGTGGGTTTCTGACTCTCTGATAGAGGTCTTTTGTTAACAGACGCCATATTCCTATTTTATTAATTCAATTTCTTCTATAGTCTCTTTCGGGCATTATAACTACTAAACCACTCATATATATTTCAAATTAATTATGTTTTGGAAAATCTTAGTTATTAGTATTTTAGATATAACCTAGTTTGTCTTTCAATCAACGTTTTCATTTGTTAGTTCTTAATTTATTTCTTACACATTTATTTCTTAATGCTGATAATTTCATTCACATAACATTTTATTACAACCAATATCAATAAAAAACAAAAAACAAATACTAATTGATAAATAACAAAATGTTACACAATGTAACTATGATTTAACTTTTCATTTAATTACATAAAAAAATTCACAAAATGTTTATTTTATAATTTCGACAATACATTTTTCAGAGACAGAAGAATAATCAATTTTAATTTACTTAAGAGATATGTGTATTTATTATTTGTTTAGCGCTATGTAAGATCCTCATGGATTTTTATATAAACGAAGTAAGATATTATTACTCGGATCACAATCTGTATTTATTGATTATTTAATTTTACGAGTAGAAACTTGAAGTTTGCTAATATTGTAGACGTCAAAAGCTTTAATTTGTCACTAATTTTGGCGTTTCTGGATTCCTTGCATTTCTCTGTGACACAAACTAATTTAAGTTAGTGCCAAACAATATGTCATTGTCAGTGCCTGTACTGTCCAAGACAAAGCTCGGCTAAAGGAATCGCTTACGATTAATACAGATTTAGCTTAACGAAAGAAAAGGATTAACGAATTCATTACTCTTACAACATATTCACTTCACTTCCTTCCTAATTAATTGTTATTTATTTCATATAAAGGAAGCTAACAAGATAACTGTAAACTATATATGATTTTGTAAAAAAATATGAATATAAAGTTTATAGAATATTTATTTTCTATTATTTACTATTACATATTTTATATTTCAAGCCTCTGGATTATTATACTACATATTATATTTATTGTATTTACCTTTATCGGTATGTTTAAAATAATCGTTTCTAAATGTTACTTAGCTACGGCCGTTTGATCTGCACAGACATCATAATTCTTCGCGCATGTCATGCAATGTGAAGTTTTGTGTTGATGACAAGCCTGATGATGTCTCTGTGCAGATGAAACGGCCGTACTTAAGTAACATTCAGAAAGGATTACTTTAAATAGACCTACTGTATACAGATAAATACAATAACTATATTAATATTGACATTCTTAGTTGAATTTTATCATAACTCGGATTTACTTCAGTTCTCTGTACACTTTTAGGTAGCACACTGATTACTTTTACGCCTGATGTTTTGATGATACTGATTTTTTTTTTTTTTTTTTTTTTTTTTTTCTATTTTTTTTTTTCGAAACCCGTGGATCTATACGTGTGTAAACAATTGTAGATTTCAGATTAAAATTTATTTTCTGCATTTTTCATTACACATACGATTTATTTTCCTCCTAATATTTATGATTTATTGTAAATTTTAATTTGTACTAACTTTTCTTGTGCATGTTGATCTGCCAAATAAAACTTATTTGAAAAATAATTTATTGTTCAGTAAATAATCATATCTGCCATTTAACTAAAGTTTTTCTTTAAGTCATTCTTGCCCTACGTAATGTAAGTACATTCGTTTGTTGGACCAAAATAAAAATATAATGAATACTCTCTGATTGAATTTACACCTCATTAATTATGTATGTCCAATGTTATTATTATTGATTACTTGGACTTGGCCATGGATTATTGGACATTGATAATATCAAAGTGTTAAAATCAATACCTCATACGTTTCCGAGATTATGAATCAACTCTTATCAAGTGACTAAAAATGTTATCAACTCTTTGATGTATTACGAAGGTTAGTGGTTTATTTGAGTTGTTACATTGTTTTATTTAACATAGGCCTGGAACTAACTCTAGGTTTAAGTTCTCTCAGTTTTTAGTCACTTCATAAGGGGAGTTTCTCATATTCTCATAGTTTTAACAGGCAAATGATGGCAAATGTCAGAATAATCAATAAAAATAATGGATATATTATAAACAACTATTAAAATCTATCGTTTGAATACGTTATACATTTTATAAATGCATTAACATATTTCTAAGACCTTTCACTATGTACTGCATTACAATGGATCTATCTTGTGTTTAAAAGCGTTAGAAATTTGTAGATGTGTTTTATTTTTGATTGTAAAATGTATTTCTTACACACCGTCTTTATAAAGTAAACAATGTAATATACGTTTATATTACCAAGTATACTGACAGGGTTAAATATTCAGTCTACATGCTATATAAACTCTCCCTGAGTTAGTTTGTATTATTCAAGCTCCAGGATTAACAACAAATTACAATTACAAAGAAACCTCATTTTGTTGATTGAAACGGAGTAGGTTTGTTTTTCATATATTTTATTATGGTTATTTTTCCCAGTTGCTAAACATTGCGTTCGGCTATCTTAATTAATACTTAATTAGTATTAGTATAACAAACAACACAACAATAATAGTATAACAATCATAGTATTATGATTTTGGATTATAATAATATTGTACAATAGTACATAACAATATTGTATTAAATAATTATTGAAAAGAATTAATACTTGATTTCTTTAAAGGAGTTATATATCTTATACACATATTATATATCCTTTATTATATTTTGAATTTAGTAAAATAAATTTGTGTAATCTTTGAATTTTGTGTTTATATCACTCTTGGAAGGATTAAAAAAGTGACGATACTCTACCCAACCGAGAGATGTAAATAAGATTTCACAGACGTGACACACACACTATTTTGCTTAATATACAGAGTGTTCTAAAAGTATCAGAACCTTATTTTGTATTTTGGGTGGGTTAAGTAGAAGATTTTCGAAAGGGTCGAAAATTAAACAGACTATTATATTATAATATATATTGTATTTAAACATTCAATATATATATATTAAATAATTTTAACAATAAGTTCATAGTAGAACAAATTATATTATAGTGAATTAACAAAAACGAAGGCAATGTAAGTTTATACTGTAATTTTAGCCAAAACACAAATACTCGGTATTAAAATTTAATAAAAAATAAACCTAAATTACAAAAAAAATATATAGAAAATTGTTAATTTAATTATATTCATTGTTAAAAAATACTATTAAAGTAATTATGTTAACTCTTTTTTGGACAAAATTTAAAAGTTATTTTGTTATTAAGCAATAAGTACATTTAAATTAACACATTTCAAATAGAGTAATTCGCAAGAGTACAAGACAAGTTACTTCAAAGCTATCCATCTCGAAACCCTTCTCAAAGTAATGACAGAAGCCTGTACGTGACATGCTTCACTTTTATTCACCTCCTGGTTCCTTCAAGTTGTCAGATACGTGCGATGTGAAAATATAAAGTGTAAGCAAAAGGTCATTGCTTTTTATCCTTGAACGTTACGTTGGTGTCAGTATTCATGCGAAATCAAAAGTTGTAATATTTTCAAAATAATTATTTCAAAGCATTAGAAATGCCTTTAATATGAAAGCAGTAGGTTATAATTCGTTGTAAATACAAATTTAAAAAATATAATAACATTTACATGTTGTTAAAAATTCACTTTTGGTAAATTTCTTTAAAGTTGCAAAGGTGTAAATATCAGTTTAGTTTTTCATACATAAGACAATTTTTTATTTTTTATTTACACTAGATTTACCCTTGATTACGTTTTCAAAATAAAATAAAATTATAACAAATTGGATGTGAAAATCATATAATCAGAGTATAAAGATACTTTCAAATGAACTCATGAACTGCATATCAATCAAGTGATTAGAATAAGATAAAATATTTCCTTTATTTTTTCAGTTAACAGGTTAAAATATAGTGCTGTGCTTTTTTTGCCTAGTCAAAATAACAAAAGTAGATGGACACAATATTTCTTTATGAAAAAATCCAAACAAAATCTATAATAATATTTATATTTATATAGTATAATATTTATATTGAACTTTAAAACACGAGGAACCACTTGAGCACCAAATAACATATATAAAAAGAAATAAACTGGGATTAGATTTGTTGTTTAACAAACCACTTGCAAAGCAATCTATTCTTTGTGAAAAAAAAAAAAACAATGAAAGAAGTAAGAGATTGAAGATAATAAATGTAGTATAACAACCATACAGAGATTTGATGGAAGTAGTTTGAGGTATATATTATTTATTCTCTTTAAACATGTCAAAGCAATTTACAACAAATTTACAGAAATTAGTTTTCATTTAAATGGCTTGTACGTTAGCTAAAACAAAATAAAAAATAAATAAAATGCATAAGACTTCAACATTCAACTCCTTTTGAAAAAAAGTAAATTTATTTCTTATGTACTGGGTGGCTGGTGATAAGAGTTGATAATCTACTTGAGACTAGATGAAAACGTAGTGCATATTATCTTTTTTACTTTTAAGCTCCACGATTAATAAATATATATATAAGTTTTATTTTTTAAATCGGTACTTTTGTCAGAAAAACTAAAATTTCTTGACTCTGCATGCAAGTTTTATTAAGCTTAACACCATTTTCAGAATCTATAATAAAATTATAGATTGTTTAACCAAATTTAAAACAATAGAGGGTAGTGATGTTAAATATTAAAAGTTATCACTGGAAGTAATAATTTTTAATCATTAACAAAATTAATTTGTTTTAGAAAAATAAAAATGCAAAGTTTAAATTTCTCTTAAGAAATAGTTTAGAAGGTATAAAATGAACTTTTATTTTAAATACGCTTTCTAACAATGTAATACAACCTTCCTTTTGTTTCCATTTTTAAATAGTAGTTACAGACCTTATTCGAAAAAAAACCCATTGTTTTCTAATATAAATACTGTACAACTTACCGCTAATGATTTTGTTACAGTTCACCTGACATTCTCAGCAGCTCTCATTATCCTGTTCTGTAACTGTATCAAAGAAATTTTAGATCTAGCTGTCTGGAGATGAAGCAACGTATCCACGACCAATCCCAGTTTAATAGTTCTCAACTTTCTGATTTCAGTTGCATCCGAGGAGATTTTGTAAAACTGTTTTTACATTTGGACAAAGGTGAAGTGAATGAATACACTCCTTGGTCGGGCTTGCTTTGTGGTGGTTACAACGATATACCAAGTGTGTTATATAGTTCTGGTCCTGGACTCGTTTTGGAGTTTCACACTGACGATGTTGTCAGCAACTCTACGGGGTTTATCGGCACATTTAGATTTATTGACAGACGTGAGTTGTTGAAAATATATTATTTACTATTAGAACATTCAATATTAATGTTTTATAGCTGCATATGCATTACATTTAGTGTTAATGTAAACATCAACTATAATTTACAAGGATAAATGAATATACATGTTTATACCGCGGTTTCGAAAACACTATGTTTTCATCACCAGCCCGTACAAAAACAGTTAAATCGCTCAATCGAGGTCGTCACACAAGTATAAAACCATTAAAAAACACAACACACATACGTTAATAACACGTACATATTATTTTGGCCAATATAACCGCTGTAGCCTTTACAAGATGAGTAATTAGACCACGAGACGGTGTATACTGTAAGTACAAATTTCTTATATATAAGCATGTGGTCCGGTGGCTATAGTACATTTATGAAAGTATATGTTTAGATTTACTTTCGAGTAATTTCTAAAAGTATCCAATCAAAACAATATTACAATAAACATAACAGCAGTTTTTTAATATTTAAAATGAAAAATGCGAATGTCTAAACGTTTTATAAAATTTGTTGTTGATATGCAATTTTGATTCTATTTTGTTTCGGTTTGTCTAAGCCTAATGGTGCGAGTAGTAATTGTGGACCGTGATCCATGCATAAACCACTATTCCAAACTGATTCATGAAAGCCACGTATAAAGCCCTTTGACTTGCGCTCTAACTATTGACGTCCAATTAAATGAATATAGAAATAATTCATAATCTAATTACAAGTGAAATTCAACATGCTGTAACAAAGTAGACAATGCTAATACGACAGTTAGTTTAATGATTTTAAAATTCTGTTATTTCACTGATTATATAATGTCCCTAATGTTCCCTACAAAACAATAATCACAATCACTGATACAACAGTTTTTGTCATTTAATAACAAGTTACATTAAAATATAGAAGAAAAAAAATATAGGCAATTTTCAGGAACTGTTTACTTAGGTACTGTAAGGGTTATATAAATTGATTGTAAAACTTTGTTTACAAAAATAAAATAAAATAATTTTTAACCTGTTTTATAAAATAAAAAGATTAACTTATTTACTTCATAGTTTGCGCAGTAAATTTGTGACAAGTACATGGCAATCTATTTTCAACTAATTTATGAAATAGGTGTACCTTATTATTCTTTTATATGTCAGCAGAATATTAAAAACTATAAAAATGTGAATTCAAAGATCTACCACAACAATGGTTCTGTATTGAGCTTGTCTATTAAATAATTATATACACAGAACATCAAAGATCATCATTAAAAATATCCGCACCGCATCCCTAATTGATGGTGGTGAAGAGGTCTTGTGGCAGTTGAATCTTGAGACACAATTGCCATAGCAGCAAGCGACAGCAGCACTCCTCAATGGCACTTGCAATCTGCTTATTCAGCGTTCCTTTTATAGCCTTCTCCAGCTCGATATAGAATTAATTTACTTCAACAAATTGTATCAAAGTGTAGAATAAGACAGTTCCTTACAATTTTGTAAGTGAAAAACAGAGAGAAATATAACAAGGATTGGCAATGAATTTACAAACGTTATTAAATAATTGTTAGTAAGCACTGAAATTATATAAATCTATTTATTTGAAACCATTAAACACATACATACATGAATGTACTAAAACAACAATTAATTTCGATTTATATCTATTAATAGTTATTTAATAATTTTATCAAATTAAATGCTAAACTAATTATACAAGTATACTTTTTCATCATACTTGGTTGTAAATTTTAACCTATTTTCAAAAATTTTATTATTTACTTTAGTGCAATTTAAATAATATCGACTGTAAACAATATAGGCCTAGTGAACTATTCTTTAATTGTAACAACATTAAGAAAGGAGCATTAAGAGTACTGTAGTGACCAATAGAAAATGTCAATAATGTTATTTTGTATTTAATATTACATGAAATTGTTGTATATTTCTTAAAAATGTGTTTAGAGTTACAATCACATATATATTATTTCTCAATGCCCTTTTTTTGTCGGTACGCCATAACTTCCTTAATACATCATCAAATTACATGAATGAGGCATCATTTTAAAGCTTTCCTTAACCGCTACACCAGAAAAATATACAAAATACAATTATACGAAAAAATACAAGAAAAAGAAATAAAGAATCCGAAAGTAACAGTGATGTAAGATCAAGTAAGTTGTAAGGATATTTTCCTGGCGTTGGCAACACTGACGATTACAATACCCAGCTGGAGAGCTGCCGTTACGCCACTACATTGCTATTTTTAATTTTAATTGTAAGCGTGGTTATAACATCATTTTAAAGCTTATGTTCCTCGCTATTGATGAAAAATAGACATATATAGCTTAAAATTTTAGTTTTGTTAAAAACAATTGATTAAGAAAACTTTCCTATGAAAGTTCATATGATTCCTAATGAAATGTGCCACCTATTAACAATCTGTTTAACTAGCATGATAGCTTATTTGTTTACATTCTATATGCAAGTATGATCTATCAATCAAATTAAATCAACGTAAAGCGTTATATATATATATATAGAAACTGTTATTTAAAAACCAACGTAAATAAATAAACGTAATTAACTGAAATTAATCAACGTATTAAATCAGGTAAGTGTAGGCCTTATTCCTAACTTGCGAAATATTGGCACGGGTCAGCTAGTTAATTACTGCATTTGAATCTCTAATATAATTCCAGAAACCTAAAACCCCTACAAACGTATTGAAAAGATGTGCATTGTTTTAAGAGATAATGACGCATGATTTAAGATTGTGTTAAAACAATACAAAATGTTATCTTTACTTAATATAATACGAACTTACCGTTACCAATAGTCATAAGTCAGGACTTAATAGAAACGGCTGTCGTTTAAAGAACACGTCTTATGACTATTGGTGAAGTTAAGTTCCTATTATATTAATTTACTAGGGGAAAGCCCTGCGTGCCCCGCACGCCACCCCCGTTGGAACCTTCTGTACACATAATCATGTTATGTTTTCTTTATAATGAAAGTGTACTATTAATAATAACTCCAAATCTAAGACGGTAAATAATGTTAAATGTTTAAATCAAATAATTTCCTACATTTTGTAACATCAGTTATAATAAAGGTTAAAAGAACGATTAAGGCTCAGGTCTACACTTTAATAAAAACCTAACCTAAAATGTATAAATACCAAGTTTGAAATTAGCTTATTAATGGAAATATTACAGCAAACAGCTGTTATCTGTTATTTTATTCAATTGGTTGCTATGGTAATAAATGTAAATACATGTGTTGATTTATCAGTTTAGGCCAAACCTAAGAATTTTTCCGACTTAATTTACAAATATTGAAATACAAAAAATGTGTTTATCGAAATGAATTATAGCCTATGTTACTCAGGAATAGAGTAGCTTTTTATTAGTAAAACTATTTTTTCAATCGGTTCAGTAGTTCCAGAGATTACCCCTTACATACACACAAACAAACAAAAAACAAACTTTACCTCTTTATAATATTAGTATAGACTAAGGGCTCTGCCCATGGACACTTCGCGTCCCCACCCCGCCTCGGCCTTCGGACTCAGATGGCTGCTTCGCTTGCAGTTGGAAAATTCGCTAAATAATCTCGTTAGTCTTGCCTCGTTTGTTCATAGGTGACCGAGCATAAATCAGCTGTTTTATTTGGCAGCTGACTAAAACTCATTAAACATTATCTCCGTAAGATTAACATGGGAAATTTGAAGGATTGTGTGCCCGGAGCTCCTTCTCGGGCGAATAGCGGCTAAACGGATGATTGGATCTTAAATCTGATTGATAATCATTAGTTTGAAATAAAATTTTCTACAACTTTTGTATTTAACATTATTTTGCTATCTCTTACCGTTTTCTTACAAAACGTGATCAAAGTGGAAAAATGACAAAAATTTAAAAAATCTTTCCCGCCCAAAAGTTGCTTTCAAAATTAAAAATGTTAACGTTTAGCAATTTGTCTGAAAGTTTCTCGTCGTGAGCTTTAATTCAAGTATGAGGTTGAGAAGGGTACGATTACGGGAAGTGCCTCATAGTTTGTGTCAGTGTATCAGTGAACCCGTCTAGCAGCATTAAAGACGTTGGGCGGAGTCTCCCTTCTCAGATGAATAGTGGCTAAATGGATGATTAGATCTAGAATCTGAAGGAAAATCTCTGTTTGAAGTACATTTTTTTACAACTTTTGTATTTTATATTGTTTGCTATCTCTTACCGTTTTCTTACAAAACGCGCTCAAAGTGAAAAAATAAAAAACTTTAAAAAATCTAAAAAATCTTTTCCGCCCAAAAATATAAAAACAATGTTAAATTCTGGCAACTTTCCCCAAAGTTTCTCGTCGAGAGCTTTATTTTAAGTATAAGGTTGAGGGGGTCCGATTACGGGAAGTGCCTCATAATTAATGTCAGTGAATCAGTGTTACCGTCTAGCTTTATATAAGTAGACTAGGGGCTCTGCCCCTGGACGCTTCGCGTCCAAAACCCGCCTCGGCCTTCGGCCTTAGATGGCTGCTTCGCTTCGCTCGCAGTTGGAAAATTTTCTAAAGAATCTCGTTAATCTTTGGCTCGTTTGTACATAGGTGACCGAGCATAAGTCAGATGTTTTATTTGGCATCTGACTCAAACTCATTAGACATTATCTCCATAAGATTACCATGGGAAATATGAAGGGTTGTTTGCCGGAGCCCCTTCTCGGGTTAATAGCGGCTAAAGGGATGATTGGATCTTGAATCTGACGGAAAATCTCTTCTTTGAAATTTAATTTTCTACAGCTTTTGTATTTACCATGTTTTGCTATCTCTTACCGCTTTCTTACTAAATGCGCTCAAAGTGGGAAAATGAAGAAATTGAAAAAATCTAAAAAATCCTTCCCACCCAAAAGGTGCTTCCAAAATTAAAATATTAAATTCTGGCAATTTTCCCAAAAGTTTCTCGTCCAGAGCTTTAAATCAAGTTTGAGGTCGAGGGGGGTAAGATTACGGGAAGTGCTTAATAATTAATGTCAGTGAATCAGCGAAACCGTCTAGCTTTAAGGACGTTGGGCGGAGCCTCCCTTCTCGGATGAATAGTGGCTAAATGGATGATTGTATCTTGAATCTGACGGAAAATCACTTCTTGGAAATTTAATTTTCTACAACTTTTGTATTTAACATTTTTTGCTATCTCTTACCTCTTTCTTACTAAATGCGCTCAAAGTGGGAAAATGAAGAAATTGAAAAAATCTAAAAAATCCTTCCCACCTAAAAGGTGCTTCCAAAATTAAAAAATGTTAAATTCTGACAATTTTCCCAAAAGTTTCTCGTCGAGAGCTTTAATTCAAGTATGAGGTCGAGGGGGGTACGATTACGGGAAGTGCCTAATAATTAATGTCAGTGAATCAGTGTTACCGTCTAGCTTTATATAAGTAGACTAGGGGCTCTGCCCTTGGACGCTTCGCGTCCCAACCCCACCTCGACCTTCGGCCTCTGATGGCTGCTTCGCTTCGCTCGCAGTTGGAAAATTCGCTAAAGAATCTCGTTAATTTTTGGCTCGTTTGCGCATAGATGACCGAGCATAAATCAGCTGTTTTATTTGGCAGCTGACTCAAACTCATTAAACATTATCTCCATAAGATTAACATGGGAAATTTGAAAGATTGTGTGTTGAGCTCCTTCTCGGGTGAATAGCGGCTGAACGGATTATTGGATCTTAAATTTGATGGAAAATCGTTTGTTTGAAATTAAATTTTCTACAACTTTTGTATTTAACACTTTTTTCTATCTCTTACCGCTTTTTTACAAAACGCGATCAAAGTGAAAAAATGAAAAAAATTAAAAATTCTTTCCCGCCCAAAAGGTGCTTCCAAAATTAACAAATGTTAAGTTTTGGCGATTTTTCTGAAAGTTTCTCGTCGAGAGCTTTAATTCAAGTGTAAGGTTGATGGGGGTACGATTACGGGAAGTGCCTAATAATTATTGTCAGTGAATCCGTGAATTCGTCTAACTTTAAGGACGTTGGGTGGGAGCCTCCCTTCTCGGATGAATAGTGGCTAAATGGATAATTGGACCTTGAATCTGACGGAAAATCTCTTCTGTGAAATTAAATTTTCTACAACGCGAGAAACTGTGTCACTGCCACTGTGCCACATGTAGTGATGTTTTTAAAAAGCAAATAAAAATAATAAAAGACGCACCTTCAGTTTATGTTGTCAATTACTACTACTTATTTATTGTTATATTATGAGAATAACGCTTAAAAGGTCCAGGACGTCTAAGTTAGTAATTTTGAAATTAGAAAACAGAAAATTTATATAATGTAAATTAATTGATAATAGGCCTACTCTTATGTGTACCTACTATGCACGAAAGTTTAACACACAGGGAGGCTTTCGCCAATGTTATATGATAATGTTAATGTTATATTAAGAACATACTCTAGGTGTGTATCAAGTAGAAGCTCACTCAATAATATACTGTGCTCTACTCACGAGTGTGGACCTGGAAAGAACGAAACCCTCACGGCCGTCTCTCTTCTCTTGAAGCACGAAGTTCTCTGTAGTAAAAATTAGTACGCGTGTTTAACGGTAGTTTTATATATAAAAAAAAAACAGAGTGTAATGTTTTATTAATTTAAAGGTTCAATAACAAAACAAAGTTCATGTTGACTATTCCCAAGGTCTCTCTATTCCTACTTCCTGGACTCTTTAGTTATTATAAAACGTTTGGTTTACTGACATTCAAAACAGTTCGGACTACATTCAGACTTAATCTTAAATCAGTAGAAGATGATATAATGGATTATGCAAATAGATATGAGAAGAGACTCTTAAATCATGATAACGTGGAAGCTTTTCAGCAGCTGGACACGGAACTTTATATAAGAAGACTTTGCCGGTTGAAGCCACAGGATCTACCTCAATATTTAATTTGTATAATACCTAGTAAGGTTTACGTAGCTAAAACCTAGATTGTGATTTAGGCTTCAATACATGTTTCTCGCTTTCTTGTATATGTAATACTTATTTGAATTGTAGCTTAAGATTGTAATAATCTAGTATTTAAAAAAAACACACACAATGTTATTAATATTTTGACGCCTTTTCAACATTGTGTCTATTTTGTTAGGGTCGTATCCAAACACTTCAGCAAGAATACTGGATAGGAGGGAGCTCATTGCGAATCGGTCTTTTTGGATATAAAAACTGTCATCAAACGTGAAATAATTTTGCGCCATTATCATTCGTATTAGCGTTATTACCTAATCGATGGCTTCAGGATCTAGTATGCTTTTATCAACCAATTTGTCTTTTAAAATCATCAATGTCTCTTCTACTAGGATGTTGGTGTAGGCCTACATGTTGGTGATGTCGAGTGATATTAAATTCTGATTACGACTTATTTTTACTTGGTAAATTTTTCTACTAAATTCAAAGAATTGTTGACATTGTATTTATGTTTTAATTCAATGTTTCCTCTTATAGTTTGTCCAAATAATTGGCTATTTTGTATGAGCGTGAAGTTGTGAAGTTAGGAATTGTATGTTTTTTACTGTGTTTATCACTTCATGTTTAAAATAAGCAATTTTAATTAAATCTAATTATTTTTAATAAATAAAAACTATGTAATATGTAAATAATTTTTAATCACTTTGGCTGTACATTATATATTGTCTAAACCCAAGGCCTTTGATTAAATTGTTATCCAATAAACTTTGTTGTTTTAATATAATTCAGTTACGTTTCTGGAAAAATCGTGATTTGTATAACTGTCATGTCAATTAAGTCAGTTAACTGTTTTAATGTATCTAAACAAAATTGAAACTGAAACATCTCATGATAGGTGAGATTGCATATCAAGTCGTAGGACAGGTTTTAATTTAAGTGTCAAGGAATTCAGCAATGCGATTGACACACGTGTCAATGAATTGTGTACATGAAGGAGGGAGCGTAAAGGGGTGAAGCTTAAGCTGTATTAACTTTTGTTTTATTTATAACAATTATACTAATATTTATTTTGCATTTAAAATTATAAATTAAATTGCAGTAAAATATGTGTTTTTCTTGCAGGTTTAGGGACATCCATGTTACAAATAAAAACTGAATAATCCAATGTTTAATATTTCTATTTACAAACGTAAATACTTAATATAGTAATAAAATAATACATTGAGAATAATTTTGTTGTTTACTTAAGTAAAAAATATAAGCTCATAAAGACTTTAAAATTCCTTTTTTTCATTTTTACACACCATGAAATTCGTTTACAAAGTGATAGGTAATTTTTGTAAGCGGTTGAAAACCGTCTTAAATTTTAATCCAATTTCATCATATATGAATTAAAAAAAATTAAAAATAGGAAGACTGATAAATAAGTATCTTATATACAATATAGAAAGGCTAGATTGCTTAAAACATAAACATACTAAATATCTTTGATTTAAAACCTGTAGGCCTAGTAATTCACACGAATCTTTTTTTTCTACATCTTGGGAATCATTATGCGAACAAAATTAACCTATATTTGATTTCAGATTGATTGGTAGTCGATAGTTTAAATTTCAGGAGGATAGTTGTAAAGTACAAGAGTAGAAAGGCAAATATAATATGTTGAAATTTATAAATGTATCAACGTAAATATACGTTAAAGCAAATGTGAAGAATGCGGACTTTTATTGAGTTTATGAAGAAAATAATTAGCAGTTTATAAAATTACTGATTGCTTTAATGACTGGTATTTTGTGTATTTGGTACAGATTTCCGTTTTAACTTAAAGTAACTTTGAAAGAAACACCGAAACTCAAACGTAAAGCTAACGACTGAGATGAAAGCTAGAATAAACTTTCTAACTAAACCTAAACGGCTAGCTATTTTTAGTCATAATTTTCTTTAAAACGACTTTCTCGTAACACACTAGCGGAGGGCTCAGTGTAGCCCATTATAGGGGTATGATCACTCCGCTGTCACATTAGTTTTTAGTAAACTTGTTGCGATCACTACAATCACACAGTAATGATTTACCATTACACACATTAAAACCTGCTCATTATTTAGTGTAGTAACTTTGTAAAAATCTTTTGGGTAAAATATGTTTATGCATTACATATTTAGGCTATTTAGATAAGTTAACAAACCTAGGCGTAGATTCATTCATTTTTAAAGCATTGTATAATTGACATACATTCTTAAAAGCTTCTTCATTAACCACCTTATTAATTATTATTTTAACACCAAGCCAATATAAACTCATGAAACGGCATGTACTTAGTTCGTTTATTTAAGAACATTTACATTATGGTATGAACACTGAGTACGGTGAAAATTTCAGCTATCGTAAAATCTTTTAAGCATAATCTCGGCCGACAAATATTTATTTCTTCCAATATTAACTTCAACCAAAAGTATACTTATCGTATTGGAACAAATTATTATTTGATTAAATTTAGTGAAAACTACTTCTGCCTTAATATTCAAGATTGTCTAAATTATAAATCAGAGAAAGTAAATTATAAAAAGTCTCAGAAACTTTTGAAACCGTCCCAAACAAACATAAAAGCAAAGTTTCCTCTTTATAGCACTATCATGGATTTACAAAAAAAAGCAAAACTATTTTAAATTTATAATTTCAGAAACTCTAACGTATAATTATATTTAGAAATAGTCCATATCAATATAGGCTATTGCTATTGCAGGCGTTTATAAAAGAATTATTAATCAACACAGCATTTCGGCAAATCTCACCACGCAATAATAGGAACTGCATGTACAACAGCAATCAATACCATTACCTTTATGCCTGCCGTAGATTGCTTGGTTTCCTTACATATGTATCCTATAAGAATTGCTGATGAAACTTGAACCATTAAAGAACAAGTTAATTAACACAAATTTATAATATTATAATGAGCACAATTGCTACTTAGAACGCAGAGTTTGTGTAAATTGTTGAAGGATTTTTACAATGATAGGACACAAACTTATGATTCTTAGAAACTTGTATGATTCTGCTAAATACACGTGTTGTAAACATTTGCGGATAGTTTACTAAACAAACCGTTTAGAGAGTTCTGAAATGTATATAATAATTTATATAAACTGAAAAATATAAATAACTATGACGACCCGAATAATACAAAAGTATATTAACTTTGAACTCTATTTAAACTTTAGGGCATGTTCTTTTGAAGTTAGTTATAGTATAGTTATAAAAATACTATTTAACTTTTTATAAATAATATTCTTCTTTCTATGTTACATTTTACAGAACAATAGTAGATCTATTCTCACTACTGTCAAATATATGTATTTATTTAGTTATACAGTAGTTATATTATTTTTAAAGAAAATTCTCCTTTTACTTGCATGTCATCCTTCAACAAAATCAAAGATCCCTTGGTTAACTATTGTACTAGTTAACTAGTTGGCTTTTTTTAAATACTAAATGGTAGTTCATATTTTCTCTTATGCTTCTTTCTCTTTCCAAAGGAATTTTAAATTGAAATATGTCTAATAATAGTTGACCCAACCTCAAAACTTACAGCAGTAGCATTATTTTACTATTATTATTATTACTGGTTATGTGTAAGTATATTGTTTAACAGAGTTGGTTATAACCACGTAGGTAACAGTTAGTGAATGTCCCTGCAATAAATGAAAAATGATAATATTTAATTAACAAAATAACTTACATTGCAAATATTTATAACACCGCACTTAAAATGAATTTACCAAAAAAGTATCAAAATATTAAACATCATGTTGCATAATATGAAGGCATCGTGAAAGCGTAAAATATAAATAGAAACATTACTAAAACTATATTATCAAAAATAAAATTATAAAAATATAAATAAAAACACTAAATTTATGACAAACAAAACGTGCTAATATTTACTTCTAAGTGTTCAAGGGTCTTCTTATACTGCCCTGCTTGAATTCTAAGCGAATTTAAAATATGATGTTTGATACTTAATGACAAGTGTAGTACATAGGTACGTGGTAATAGGTACCCAGGAATAAATAAGGTTCGTAAAATATATTATGTAGTGCTCTAGAGTGCTCGAGCACAAACGTCTGAAAAGTTAATCTACTTCCCCAAGAAAGGTTATTTTAATTAATATGAACAACTTTTTTCATCATTGTGCAAAAAAATTCTATATAAATACTATTATACAAGAAGTACAACTTTAAACCCTTTTTGTTGAAAACAATACTAACTTTAGTATTTAAAAATTTCAACTAGCTCTATAAATAGAGTGGTTCCATTTCCTCGGAAAAGGGAGAACAATCTATCTCTGCACCAGTATGTATTTGTTATTCCAATGTTTTATTAAAACCACTATGTACTCATCCAGTCGAAGCCCTGTGCTTGCATTACTTATACAACTGTATCTATAATAGTGTTTTCTTTTCAGTGTCTTTTTACCCAGCCAACGGCCTCCCTTTATAAAAATGCATAGTCTTTCTGTTTTTGAAGCGATCCGTGCATGTGAAATAGACGATGTTGACACAAATGAATTACTGATTATGAATAATACAATGCATACATAAAACCTTCTTCATTAAGGTTTCATGTTGTATGGAAATGTATTTGATACTAGAATAATAAACAAATGGTCAAAAACTTCATTTATAATGATTTGTTTAAATCATTTTATTTATTTATAATGATTTTACTCCTAAGCTGTAAAACTAGAAATAAAGAACATATATTTACCATTTATTTATTTATTTTTTAAATATGTATTGACTTTATACAACATCGTAATCAATTATTACTTATTAAGTATTATTTATTATGAAGAACTATTAGTATCTGTATAATGTTTAAAAGGTTAATCATATTTAAAGTAGCAAATATGTAAATAACCAATATCAATAACGAAGCTATTTTAAATAAATTTGTTCTCATTAGAACAATATTTTGTTATTTGCCTAGTTGCTCTAAATTTTAAATCAGTTCTTCAGGAAAGGTTATGTTAATCTATAATAATAATATGATTGTTTCAAGTTGCTCAGTAAATTTAACGGTTAGGAGCGTGTATGTAAAGAAATATTATTATCCAGTAAATCCTAACTTTAACAACATCAAATTACTAAATTCTTAATGGACTTCACCAACCATTAACAACTTATTTATAACAACTTTGGTATTCTACATCGAAATGTTTACATTATACACCTTCTAATATACAAAATACTATTTAGCATCTATCATTTTTGTTTTAATATGTTTAGCAGTATTGTAATAACGTTACATAAATGAAGATTCTTCTGTTGTGAATTATAAATTACTCAGGTTATAAGTTCCAAAGTCGATAAAAAATAATCCTAGTTAAATCTTATTTGCAACTACCTACAGTGGAGTTTATATTAGTGTTTGATGAGTTTACTGTACTGTACCAAGCTGGTAGAAATAAACTGCTTATAACAACAACTGTTTTAGTATCAACAATTTTTATTGTGTTAAAACTTTTACCTTCTGAAAGTAGTACCAACAAATTTCTTAGCTAAGTGGTGGACAAAATTAATGTCAAAGAAAAAAAAACATATCTCCCTGTTACAGTATCGAATCCAGCTAAAGTTATTGTACAAGTTCTAAACTTTGTCTACCATAGAGAGTGACCAAAATAAATACGCAGAACAAAAAATGCATTTATAACTTAGTAGAAACAACATCGACCATGTTTAAAAATGTCTAAAAATGTTTAATCTATATTTAAACGGGTGGAAAATAGGGGCTGAAAGTCAAAACAAATTGCAAACCTACCTTATCAGGTGTAGCAAGAAATCCGTACAAAGTTATGGTAAACCTAATGTCATATAAAACTATTGTACGAATCAGTTGTTGTTAAGACACATCCTTAGTGCAAGGGGTAAGAGATAAGAGATCACAAAACAAAAAGTTCAATACTTTATTAGTCCTCAAAATATCAAGCCCATTAGTCTATTAAATATTTAGGAATTTGTGGTCTTACATTTTGTGTGTAACTGTAAATTTTAGAGGAAGGTTTCTTAATTGATTTATGGTTTAAATTAAGGGGGTAAATAGGGTGAACTTTGAAATCCACCTGCGTCTGTCGGGCGAGCCGAAAAGAATAATTTGCATTCCAAGGGTGTACTGTTATTTATTACGTAAATATCATAAACCAAGGATAACCCTGATAGTAAATTATATGTATTTTAACTTATTAACTAAAGAATATATACATATTTAGACCTACCCATATTTGCATTTAGCTTGATCATAATAATATCTGTTAAAGCAGGATCTGGAATTATGTATTGAAATTTGATGCTGACCTACATTCAATGTTCACCAGTATTGTCTACTAATTTGCAATATGTCATCACATGATTGTTCAATGATACATTTTGAAACTATACATTTAAATCTGAATCTACTATTTACTTGATATGAATGTATTAATTACGTATATCGTAGGAGTGATTTAATATTGACAACGAGTAAAACATTGAGTACACAATTATAACTTTAAATAAGTAATCCAATTGGTTACAAAAGGTTACTTTAAAATTATAAATTTTAAAAAAATGTACACAATGGTATAACATAACAAAATATATAAAATAAAGGGCAAATTGAAAGTCCCTTGTTTCCACCAAGCTCAAGTTAAAGAAGAAATAAACAGCTTGATTTCAAAAGAAACCCAACGTTTACGGACCTAAAGAATACCTTGAAAAATCCTAGACGTAGATCGAGAGGATAACACATTTTCAAGATCTTTTCAAACTCATATTATTTTTAGTTTAATCTCTAACCATATCTAAAATTATTTTAAAATGACGGCGAAACAAAACTGATTTTCATTACCTATATTTTTGTACAAAACCTAAACACATTGGAGAAATTAGATATATTTACCATAGCTATCATATCTAGGAAAATTGTAAACTACAATCGGTAAATAATTATTGTAAATAGGGTTTAAATAATAATTTTAAAAACATTAAAAACCCCCAAAACATAAAAAAGTAAGACAACATCTAGAGTATTATTTGCTGATACAGTTTTTGTTATTTACAAGAATATAAGAACTCATGTAAATTAAATTATTTTAATTATGTGTATCCATTTTTTTACAAAAAAAAAAAGAAATAAAATCCTTATTAAAATTGCAAAAGAGTGACCAAAATACAAAAAAAAAAATGTATATATTTAATAGCCATCGATTTGGTATTCCACTCGATCTACTTGAAATAATTTAAATATGAACTTGTTTATTTTCAATGAAGTTTATACTTATAATGTTATAAATTATGGGAAATTGCTTAGTTTGGTGTATGTTAGAATTTGTACTCTAATAGCAACATTTGGTAAACTTAATTTTTTAATGTGTAATTTGAGTTTGAAAACACAAATCTGAAGGTAATAAGTTTCAAAGGTAAATAAACCTAAGTTGTTTAAGTTTATGGTCTCCACCTAGAAACAAGATTAGGTAATTAAAAACATCTGGTGTGCACATCACACAACTTTCCTTACCAAAATAGATGCTGTATCAATTACCAAATTTTTCGAGCGAGAGATTGATGATACCATTTTCGAGTTAATAGGAGTATCCGTTTCGAAGAAAGCGGTACTAACTTCAAAACGGTTAATCCCACGGACCTGATTTTGGTCTCAATCGATTTCTCACCCCCAAAAATGTCAAGGTCGATACCAAACACGGCTAGTTTAAAAAAAGTCATTTTTGCGCCCAAAAAGGGCGTTTTTGGGGTCAATTTTTGAAAAAATGGAAAAAGTTGAGTGGGTTATCTTTTTTGACATTCTTTTGGACGCTGAATCGAATGAGACCATTTTCAAGTCGATAGGACCAGCCATTTCGGAGATACAAACAAAATAACTTGCGTTTTGTAATAACTTTTTTCAACGAATTTTTAAGGGTATATAGCGTACGTAGCGTGTTAAGGGGGTTTGAGTAGAGTATGTTAGCAAAGTTTAATCAAAATCGTTAGAGGGGTTTTGGAGTAAATACCAAAAATGTGCTAAAAACTGGTCCCACGGTAAGACACCACCTCCGATTTGCTTCAAATTTACATGGGTTTAATTGTTTACGTGTTTGAAGATATCCTGTAAATTTTCAGTTCGATCCGTCCAGCCGTTTGCCCTGTGCACTCCGGACACACACACACACAGACACACAGACAGACCAATTGCCAAAAATGCATTTTTTGGACTCAGGGGGCCTTGAAACGTAAAGATATTATGAAAACTCGACATCGAATTTTTGGGTCGATCGCAATACTTACCTTACCTAGTATAGGGTAAGGAAAGTAAAAACTATTTGTTATATTGATTCCTTTTAAAATTAATTATGTTCTACCTATGTTTCTCACTTCTTAAAACACATTCATCCCCCTACAAAGATATTTGGGTTACTGGGCTTCTCAGATATTTTAGGTATGTAATAGTGTAGTTTCAGTTCAAACTAAAAGTCTTAATTGATTAATTTCTTTGCTTACATGTCGCATGGGGTTTGATTACTTGATTACACTATACAAAATAACTCTATCAATGCTATTACAAATTAATTGTTGTAAATAAAAAATTATCACGTTTACTAAAGAACATTATAAAAATAAACTTTGTAATGTGTATTTGTTATGTTTGACATTTACATTTTTATTCAGTTGATGAGCCATACTTTATATAATTCATATAAGTTAAATAAATGTAAATAAGTAAATACTTGTAATTGTATAAAATTTTATGGTCAGTCAGACATATTATATGGAATATTAATAATCATATCTACTGGTTATAATAATCTATATTAATAAAGAACTTTTCTGAAGTATCAGAATATATAAGTAAAAAAGTATAATTTAAATAAATAAGCATTTTATGTATTATTGTACTTGCGATAGTAGACAGACGATACCTAGTAATTTAATATTCAGGGAACACTGTGAAACAATTAAATTATGAACTATAGAAGTGGTAAGAACTCTATAATATCTACTCATAAAATTTTACTGTTTAATTGGTGTCGTAGAAAACTTAGTTTAATAATATAGAGAATACATTTATTAAAAAATAAATAATAAACATTACTATATTACTAGTAGCATACTATATAGCGCAACCAAAAATGAAAATGAATCGTGTAACTCAAAACTGCACTACTCGAAAATTATTAGCTATCCTGTTTGATAAAAAATTTTGTTAGTGTGTAATTTATACAATTACTTTGTAAACTATAATATTAATTAATATCAGATTAAGAAATTTCTATATGTGCAAAATCATGCTCGATCAACAGAATCAAAATACATCTTCAATTAAACATAATAGTGATTAGTAAAACGAAAATGGGTTTTTTATGATTATTTAATTTTATATTTCTTTATTGTTTTGGGTTTGGATATTCTAAAACTATATATACCATTTGACATAATATGTTAGTAAAATAATAGTTTAGGGTTTACCGTCATACAAATAGCCCTGCTACCCCGTAATATGCAATCAAATATGCAGGTACAAAAACTGCAACACAACAGACAGACTTGTGAATATATTTAAGCATCGAAAGAATTTGTATAATGCTTCAATGAATTATTAAATGCAATTCTGTATACTATTTTATTTCCTTTACCCAAGAAAGTAGTAAGCATTACAATATTTGTTGTTTCTTTGAAGAAGGAAATTATTAGCTAAACAGGTTTGTATTAATTGGATTTAGCTTTGGAATTCTATTAACAGGCTGATCTGTCTTCTGCACGAACAAATTAAATGTAAATAGAGAATTAATTCAACTCTATAATACAAGTGATGAGTATCAAATATAATTATATTTATTTACATGTGTCAAACCACAGAACTTTGACATAAATTTAATATTTTATTTGTTGTAAATTAAACAGGTGGAATTCTATCCTGATTTCTAAGTTGACTTCAGCTTGGAAACTTTATATTCTGGCCGATCTGTTAAATAAAATACCAATGATATAAGAAACTTATTACAAATAAATTTTTATCATTTCATTCGAAGAAATCTGTCACAAAAAAATTTAAGAGATTCCCAGATAGTGTTGTATACTGAACAAATATTTGTCACAGGCTGTAGTATATATGAGTGAGTATTCTAGTGCAGATGAACAGGGTACGTCAAACACTGTCATGAATTTTTAGTTGTTATAATATTTGTTTTGATATTTAATTTTGTTTAGGAGACTGAGGATGGATCCAGAGTACTCCATGGTTTTAGCAATTATAAACATACAAAATGTCTCACCCACAATGTTTTTTGGGGTTTTAACCTATTTTAATCTCTTCTTTTTATTCTGTGTATACAATAGCTGAAAAGGGACTCATTATGTACTAGCGATAAACAAATTGCAATTAATTATTTCATATAGGAGTGATTATAAAAATCTCAGGGTAACCCTCTAAAAGCTTAGAAATAATTCGACGAAATTACCAACCAAAATATGATTTACCATTTAATTTTATTAATTTTCTTTCTTTGTCACACACATTTTTATGTATACCCCTGTATGTTGAACCACTGTCACATATTTTTCACTAATAAAATTACTACCGTAATATGATTGTATAATATTTATTCTTTCACGAACAATCCAACTGGAGGAAGTAGGTAATATTAGGTCCCATTTAAATTTGCTTAATACTAGTGGAAAGACAAACTAAATGGATTGAACATTGGTCAGTACAAAGGTAAATAGTGAATGACTATAACTAACAAGGCAATATATACTGCTGAGGAACATGTAAACAGATTAGATTGTTATTTCTGAAGTGACCTCATTTTTTATTTTTATTAAAAATACCTAATACAATTTCCCGACGAGAGTTTTCGACAGAAAAAATATTTGTAAAACGCATGTTAGTAAATAAATGCATCTCATATGATAAACCTGTTAACAAGCTAGTTTTCTACAAAATCTCAATATATTTTCTTTATTAAAGATGTGGTAAAATTAAACCAAAGAATAAGTAAGTGCTTTATCAGCTTTACTTACGCATGCTTCCCTCTTACAACAGATATGAATATATATTTCTTTAACTAAGATTTTAAATAATCTTGCAAATTCTGACTAGGGAAATGCAACACTGTCGACGGTTATCCTCGAAGCATTATAATAACCACTTTTGTTTCTTTGCTTTCTTTTCAATTTAACCCTAAACCACGAGATGTTATGTAAACAAATTATAATTTGTATATCAGAATCTTCTAGAAATTATAAAAAGTTTGTTTCATTTATAATTTACTTGATTCTGTATGAAATGTATTTTCAAAAGAAAAATAATATACTATATTTGTTTATCCATTGCATTTTTGCGAGTTTTACCCTACTCTTTATCATATTAAATAGGCAAATGGAATACAACCTGATTTAATATGAAAGTTATTAGCGATAGGTAAAGAAAAACCCCATCCTACTTTGGATTTATATTAGTGTAAGTCTTTTAGGGTATCTATCAAAGTTTTTTTAACCTTTTTTATATTGTTTATACTAGTAACCCCCGTGAAAAATCACAGGCAGATTAATTAGAAACACATCTGAAATACATAATTTAAAAAAAATACTATTAAAAACAAAATAGACTTTATGTAGCCCTATTAAGCCGACGGGGATTTTTAACTCGGTAATTGTATACAATTATAAGGATATACAAAACTGTAGGCTATTTGTTAAATTTTTTTATTTATATTCATTGTTATACGGAGTGAGGCAAAAGTCTGGAAACCTGTTCGTAATTTATCAGTTGATTCATATAGCAGCTTAAAACTTTCAGAAATTGTTATGGATCAATAAATCTAACTTTTGGTTATTGCTGATACGTATACAATATCCATTGAAACATTTAAATTTTCATTTAGCCTACTTGTAATCAAGAATTTCAGTTTTATTCAGTTGAACATGAAAAATGTTGTAAGAAATAAAAATTCATATCTGTAATTTTGTGTATTTCTGTATTTTGTGTGATGTATTTTTTTATTTTTTTTTAAAGGCAAATAAATGTAGTTGTTTAAATGTTCATTGCTAAAAACTTAACGTTTAAAAAATTAGAATACCAGTAAAAATTGAACTTTGACCAGCCTCCATGTCAGACTGGATCTTCATAAAGAGATATTGTTTACACCATTTTTCTCTTCATAAAGAGATGATTAAAATGATGTGCCACATGATGGGGGTTGCTATTTTAAATTTTTGAGTTGCCACCCCTTGTAACCCCTTGTAACCCCTTGTACAACTTGTTCAAAAGTTGTAAATTTTCATTTGTATAACCAAAAGTTAGATTTATTGACCCATAACAATTTCTGAAAATTTTAAGCTGCCATATTAATCAACTGATAAATTACGAACAGGATTCCAGACTATTGCCTCACTCTGTATTTCTAAATAAAGATAAAAATATTATCTTTTAATTGCTTTCTAACTTCATATTGCTAGATCAAATAATTAATTTAGAAGTTATTAATATTATAATAAAGAAATTAATAATGGATGTTTGTATGTTATAAGAAGATGTACGAATGTTTCCGGATATAAACAAATTGGTATCTCTTCTTTAAACTTGTATAAATGAATATATTGATACAAAAGGTTTGATTTATATTCATTTTATACCTCAAAGCAAATTCTATAACATATTATAGCCTTCATTAGTTTTTTAACTTATATTTTAAGAAAATAAACTTCACAAGACTTATTGATTGAAATTGTAAACATAACCCCATAGTATAATCTATGCTAGGTTTGTTTTAGCTTTACAGATGATGGGTAAAATCAGCTGTTATATTATATTGTTACTCACGTATGTACGTACGTACATTCGCTTTTATAGGAGTTGATACGTGTTTATATATTGTTGGTTTTATATTGTTTATATTGGTTTTCAAAAAGCATTAATTATTTTGTATGTGTATCTATACAAATTAATTTTTTATATAATAAGTATACATTTTTATAATAATCATAGTACCACTAACTTCCGTAGCAATCGTAGTACAAATATAAGCATTAAACCTTCCATTAGATTCAATCTTATCAGTTCATTAAATAAATCTTCAAGCAATACATACTTGTGCAATATCATGAGGGACATTTAGACACAAAAGTTATATTTCAAGTTAATTAGTCAGTACATATTATTTAACAAATACAATTTTTTTTATAACTCTATATCTATATATATGAACTCTTGATCTATAATGATAAACATAATATGTTAAAGATGGTTTATTTATATTTTCGTATTACACTTTAGTAACTTTTGTTCGTAGTATTATAGCTGTATGCATTCATATGAATGATTGTCCTACAGAAATTTTCTTAATTTACTAACACACCTATTCACCTAAAATTGTAATACTATTTAATTTTTAATACTCCAGAATGTTGTTGCAACTCAAGTATTTTCACACGTTCAGTGTGTTTGTAAATCCTAAAATATTGGATATCCTTTATTGTTGTCACCTGCAAACAGACTTGTTTCCACTCTGCTTCACAGTTAAAGGCTTTTGTCAAGTGTATCTCGAGGATTTCCACAGCAATTTGTTATAACACGAGTAATGATTGAAAGAAAACACAAACAACCAGCCTTAACAATAAATATAAGAAATTTACTTTTCCACTAATAATTTCTATACAAATATTATACATAATAATATATATTAATTAATATTGTAGATTATAATTTTAGTATCCGTTAATTCTTAAATAGAGAAAGAAGAAATATAGTTACAGAACAATAGCTGTTTTATAATATTTCCATAATGCAACAATAACTTCAAAGATACTTTTATTAATTCAATAATGAACATAAGGAGTACATAATTATGTATATTATATGATACATAAAGCCAATGCATCTTAGGTATAGAAGAAATATTTGTATTCTTATGCAAGATATTGTATCAATTAACAGGTACAATCAGGTAAGATAATATAAAGAATTTAGGAATTCTTGTGATTTTGCATAAATAGCTATATTAAAAATCTATTTATTAATATAAATACGGTTCAAACTAAACTGTTTCTATTTCCAGTTATACGTTTATTGGAAAATCTGGTTTAAAATTTGGAAATTATATATTTAATGTTCGATTGTATTAAATCTAATACAATACGGATACCATTATCGTAACGAATTTCCATTCATTAAAATACAATCGAATTCAGAAATTGTTGAATGCAGGAAAACGTTGTTTTGTAATAGCGTCGAGAATGAATTCATGTAAATATAAATTGCCCTTCACAAACTAAATAATTAAGATGTTAGTTATTATGGCTTGATATTTATTACTAAACGATATAATATAATGCATCAATATTAGGCACTTTACAAATGTGTTTCAATTTTACTGAGATATTATAATTATTTAAATGATATGTACTTTAAGTTCTGCACACGTAATATTACAATAGAACTATCAGTAAAACTAATAGAAAAGTTCGTAATACTAGTTCGTTAAGGAATATAAATTCATTAAATAAAATAGGTCAAATTCAATGAGTTTCAGATCTGATTTGTTGGTTAACGATTAACTATTTTAGTATTATAACAAGTACATACTTTATAATGTATATATAAGCTTTATTGGTTATAAAACATTATTTTAATATCTATATGTATATATGTGTTCGCACTCTAGCGGCCGCATTTTAAGTCCGATTTGGTTCAAATTTAGTACAAATGTCGTTTGTCTACGTCGCTCGGACGAGTTCGTTAGCCAAAAAAATCCAACAATTGGAAGCACGTTTTTTGACCGGAAGTAACTATTTTTTTAGATTTTTCCTACGAGAATGAATTTGTTTTCGAGTTTTTTTCTATCTAATACATATACTATTTATATGTACGATGTTATTCTGCACTTTTTGTTTTTTTTACGCGACCTTATAGCTCGCTTGGTTCCCCAAAATCGATCAAAACGTAAAATGTCACAGAAGTTCACGGTTCAAAGCCACGTTTTGGATTCTACCGCGGGGTTGGCATTCAAAGCACGCAATTCATTGTGAATTGAAGATACTCCCAATATGCGGAATGGCGTTCGAAGCATTTTGCAGCTATTCAGCACCGTCGTGAATAGACCAATTTGTTCCCAAATTGTTTGTTGAAACCCTAAAACATAGGCCTAAAAACTTATTTTGAAAGTTTGCTCAACCCACGTCAGCGGTTCAGCTGCGTGGTTGAATTAGCCAAATTAAAAAAAAAAAATAAGAGCTATTACACTCGACCCAATTTGAAACCGGTTCGTCGGAGGAGGGTAAAACTTCGTTTCTATCCGTTTGAGACCATTTGGAGACGATACCCAAAATTCATTAATTTATATATATATGTAAACAAAGAGAAATATGGTTTTAACCTAGAAATGATATGACCATTTACTGTTGACAAAATGTATCACTATAGTTTATTTAAACATTATTATTTATTTAAAAAGTATACATAATTTAAATAATTAGATAAACGATAGATTTTGTTGGTCAATTTTGTATTAAATAAAAAAATTCCAAGAAAAAAAATTAATGAAATAAAATTAACTTCTTCTTTTTTTATAGTTGGTGACGTCACTTTTGAAGATAATTTAGTAATAAGTCCCTGGAGGACTAGGTTTTCGAAAGGCATGCTTGCTAAATCCAAAATTATTTCAATACTAAATAAATACCTAACTATATCATTAATCAACACATTTGATTAAACACAGTCTATAATAAAAGAAACATTTTTAAAGAACAGTTCAATATCGATAGCACTTAGCTGCAGTTCTTTGCGAAGATCTGTTGACTTGTTAAAAGTTCTTTTAGGAGCTAGGTGGCTGCTAGTTTCTGCCCCAACATTTGATTTTCGTTGTGGTACAACTGATGAACCAGCAAAGCTGGTTTGAGCAGAGAATGTTATTTCTTCATTTACAAGTAAAAAAGGTGTTATATCGACAATTGAGAAAAACATGCGGTTTTAGATACCGGTCGATATCATGCTAGCGTTTTACATGTCCATGTAAAACCGTTGATTTTCAAATTTCGCGTATCTAGATTTGATGAGCTGTGATCAGCTGTTATGTATTGTACCAGGTGTAACTCAAGGGTCGAGTTGATATCTGTTGTGTGCTGAAGCCTGATGGCCAATGTATAACTTTATGAGCTATATGCAGTATGTTGTAATTTGTGTATTGTTTTTGCAGTAGGACCTATGTTGTATTTAGGAACGTTTCAAATGAGGTTAAGTATTGCATACAGACGGCAACCATACCCATGTAATCCCATCAATAGGATTAAACCATTATGTTAACTATATCGTTCAGTTTGCGTGGAAGTTAAATGTTTCGATTGCAAGTTATTAAATACTGTATATAATAAGGAATAGTAGTCGTTGAAATTATCAACATTTAAAATGTATAAAGTGTGCAGTGGTTTATTCAAAGGAAAACTCATTACTTGGGAGTGGTAGGCCTTTATGGTAGTTCATATAAATCACACCTATATATATATATATTCGTAAAAGCCAAATCCACTGACCCACTGATCACGATTTCTCAAAAACTAATGAACGGATTGGAACGAAATTTGGTATGTAGCTTACTCTAGGGCCGTAGGTGCTGATAAGAAAGGGTTTCACAAAGTTTGAAATCTTAGGGGTTGTTTGGGGGGGTCAAAGTTACTAAATCGCGATTTCTCCAAAACCATGGAACGGATTGGAATGAAATTTGGTATGTTGGTATGTAGCTTACCCTAGGCCATAGAAGCTCTCTAAGAAATTTTTTCTAAAAATTGTAAATTTTAGGGGAGGTTTAAGGGGGGGGGGGGGGGTCAAAGTTACTAAAAAAAAACACCGAACGGATTGGAATGAAATTTAGTATGAAGCTTCCTCTAGGGCCCTAGGTGCTCGCTAAGAAAGGGTTTAAAAAATTCGAAATTTTATGGGAGGTTTGGGGGGTGAGTTACTAAAAATCCCCATAAGACATACATAGTGTAATATATTTATTGATATAATACATGTTTTGTTAATATACATCTAACTTTGATTTGTCTATCCGTGCAAAGCCTGAGTGGGCCAGCTAGTTATCTATATAAATACAAAATGTAATGTTCGTTGGTTCCAAATCTTAAATCTCCGATGGTTCTTCACATATTGCTTCGAACATTTTACATAATTTTATTTTCGAATACACGCATGTTTTTATATAATTTTTGTGAAAACAGAGCCATACGTTGGACGTTAACAAAACACAAACTATACTGTAGTTATTTGTGTCTTAATTAATTATCACTTTATCGTCCCGAAAGTAAATATAATTGACTGCGCTCCAGGGGTAATTTTCTTGAGGGCGACTAAAATACTTTCTTCCTGTTAAGACACACAACATATTTTCTCCAATTAGAGTTTTAAATAATTAGCATTTTACCACGGAAACTTGATTAAAACATGGACATTCATATTTACAAAAAATCTATTGAGGCTATGCCAAGAATACACGGACAAGGAAGTTCATCGATGCACTGTTGTTTCAGCAGCTGCTTTACTAACATACTATTATGATTTAATGGACGGAAAAGTGCCCATATAAATAGCACTGAGTATACTTTCCAGCTCACCTACAGGCTGGAGACAAACTAATCGCAATGCTTTTATATGGAAACTTTTCCGCACGAAGGATGATAAGTAGTTCTTTCTAAACTATTAATAAGGCAAAAAACCTCTTACAGAAGTATCTAGAGGAAATGCGACAAAGTGAAACTTTTCTAATTAAGACACAAATAACTATTACTTAAATGGGAGTGCCAAAATAAATAATATTTAAATACGTTTAGTGTTGGTACAGTAATCATCTGTCCGTTCTAGTATTTCTATTAATAGTTGATTTTAAAATTTGAAATTTGTTTTTGTATTTCTAACTTTTTGATTCCATATGTGTTTAATAATTGTACACCTAAGCCTTGCTGGTTCTTTTGACTGCTGTTATAAAATGTAAGAAATAGGTCAATGTGGACATATTACATTATTTACCATCTTGGCTTTGGGGTTATTATTAATCCCACATCTTTATTATAAAAAAAAAAAAAACATAAAGTATGTCTATGGAAGGTTCCAACGAGGTTGACTTGTGAGCATAAAGGGGCAGCTCTAGTTTGTAATTAAAAGTCCTTTCATGTGTATTTTATTTAAAGCTTATTTTTACTTATGTTGAATTATATGTTTGAAAGTTAAAATATTGAACATTGTGGATAATTTATAAAGTAAAAAGTTAAACTGAGTATCGCGAATGTCATTAAGGTCTGTCACAACCTTATTAGTATAAAAAAATAGACAAGATTGCAACGATTAATTATTTGGATAGTCACTAACTAGTGTACCATCCTCAAAGGGAACAAACAAAACGGAAAGCGTACTGAGTCAAAAATGGGATGGTACATACATAAGGGAGAAACAAAGATGATAAATCCTTCTAAAGATAAAAAAAAAAAACTGTAGCCTTACCTCATTTTGGAAAGGTTTTCAAGAAACACCTGAATTAGCTATTCACAGGAAATGCCAAACAAATACAATTCACTTAATAAACAATTTGTTTATTAAAATATTATTTTAAATTGAAATACAAAAGATTATACGCCCTTAAATAATAAAATTTTAAATTGACATGCCCTTAAGTACAATTGATTTTCAAAGAGAATGTTTACAAAATATATATATTAATTAATTAAGTTCAAAAAGAAAAACCCTCCCCAAAATAAAATTTTAAAAACCCTCCCTGTTTACAATTAAAAAAAAATACAAAATTACGAACTAGTAGTGTTTATAAATTTACAAAATTGAATATATTCACCATGGATTTGATAATAATTTTATATCTATGGCCAAACTTAATACTAGGTAAAAATTAATTAATAATAAAAAAAAATATGAGACGTCTCTCTATTAAAAAAAAGGTAATTAAATTTTCTAATATAGAGCCCTTAGGGCTAAGGTCCGAAATATGCTATAGCTGCACCACCCAATTATTATTATATAAAAAAAAATATTACTGTAGCCTTTTTCAACTATGTAAGCCTTTATTATTTAGATATCATATTTTAAGTAACAGACAGTTTAAAAATTCTAGCAACACTCAGAAAGTTTTCATTATAGCTGTTTTTTTGTATTGTTGTTGTTCCGAAGATGGAAGTCAAAACTTGTAGTAGGATAAACCCATGTAATACTTAAACCAGTGATGTTCACTATAAGAAAAAAACACATGTTTTAGTACATGGCTAAAAACATGTATAAAGTTGCATAAGAATTTCATGTATGAAACTGTAATTTAACCTCGTGTATAGAACAGTATTCTAATTTATAGGCTTACAAAGAAATATTTAAAACAGAGCTTTTAATACACACTATTACACCTTTATAAGGCTTAAAAAGGCTTCTAAAGCTTATAATGCAAATAGTTTAAGGCTTGTGGCTACGTAAAGTAAAACAGATAGGCTATGTAAAATATAGGCTAATAAAATAAATGAAGTTAAGTTATGACATAATTTACTCTGCAAGTGTAGATAAATATTACAATTAAATTCACACAATACATATTATTATAGCTAACTCAGGGTGTAATTTAGGTTTGAACTTTACCTGGTAGAAGATAGATGGATAACTTAGTCGGTAGACATGTTTTGTAACGAAATAGGCCTTAGGCAAGGTCAGACAATTTGGCTAGAAACGCCGTAAAACACGTCACAAGAATATTTTAAACAACTCGCTAACGCATGTTAAATGAAACTAGCTTACTGATGCTTAATTTTTACCAAGACGGCATTACATTTAGATAGCTTCGGTTTAGTCCAAAGTAGATCGTGTTGTCGCTTTCACATTACATAGTCAGGCTGTTGCAGCAGAATGAATAAGTAAGGACGGCCGGCTTAGTACCTAACCAAGTAGCTAACAGCTGTTTGAGAGTGGCAGACTGGTTCTACTTACAATGTTGCCAACTGAATTGGCCTTGGCGCGCGAATTCAAAAAATTACTTGGATATACGTTTCTACAAACGCTACACTAGCTAATAATTAAATTCCTAAATATTGACAGTAGGCCTACTAAGGAAGTGGAATGTAATAAATAAAGGTATAGCATCATTTTTCCAATGGAAAAAAAATACTTACTGTCTTAGGAAAACATAGTTTTAATTTTACTTAAATAAGTTGGAACTTTGAAAAAGTAAAATAATAATTAACTAACCAATTTTCAGAAATTGCTATATTTAAGTATGCATTTATTGATTTTATTTTTCATTTAAATAATACGACATTTCTAAGAAGTAATTAGGAATAATTTTATTCTATTCAATTTGGTATATTTTGTGGGTTAATGTGGTAGAACCAAACAATAAGATATAACACTTTACACGTGTAAAAGTAGAAAAAGAATGATTTTTCTAAATCTGTTATACTTGTATATTTCTTATTAATAACCATATTGTATTTGTTATATTCAAAAAGAGGTTTAAACTTTTCCTGACTTTACATCTACTAACTTTGGCATACAGTTCTGTCCCTTTAAAAATAATAAACCTTTCCCAATAATTATCAAAGTAAAGCCTATGTTTAAAATTTAATTAATTCGATGTAAAAATTATATAATGGAAGTTATTTAAAATATAAATACAAATAATATTTATTAAACTGAAATATAATCATTAAATGAAGTTATCTCACAATGAAATCTGTATAGCTCTAACGTAAGAGGTAAAAGGTTATTGTAAGACAACCTTAATAGGTGGATGTATTATGCTGGCTTTTCTATTGATATTGAACTTTCCAACATGTCGTCATCATATAATTTAACTATATACAACAATATTTTTTAATCATTTCTTAGTACATTATTGAAAAAACTATATAAAAACACCTACCTACCATTAATGCTCAGTAAATTGGTATACTACAAGTTTCCACAACATCAGATAAGTTGTTTTGTAACAAAATCTTAAAAAAAAAAAATTAACACATTCTTTGTACAGTTCAGTAATAATAATAATAATAATAATAGGTCTTTATTGAACTAATATACAAAACTATTACAATTTCCTCAAAACTTCAGACAATACTCTTGGTCGGAAAACCGTCAGAGGGGTTGCCAATCCAAATTAGTTGGTCGTACAAAAACAAAATCAAAAGAGACTGAGATCAAAGAGAGTAAATTGATTAATTTTCCAACTGAACCACACTTTCTAGTCAATATATATAAATAAATATATATGTATAGAAATAATAATAATAATAATAAATTAATGAATAAATTAAAAATTAAAAATTAAACTCCTTGATTAAACTAGTCCTATACGTCCAGGCTTTACTGCAAAAGTGACTTATTTTACACCAATGTCTTCCATTCAAGTGTTCTATTAATTCTTGTGCTGATAACACATCCTTTGCGAAAATTTGTCTTCTACACTCCTTCAGTATGGGACACACAGCAAGAAAATGTCGAATGTCTTCCTCTTCATTGGTATTACACAAGGAGCACATTTTAGATGTTGCCGTGTAGGAATATTTATTTAAATTTAATAATTCCGCCCTGGCTTTCAGAAACCAAATAATTAGATTAAATTTACTTTTGCTACTTAAATAATCTGTATTAGAATTCAGCTGTTTATATATTAACGATCTTCCACTATTGTGTAACAATGCTTCATAATTTGACTTTATTTTGGTTTTAATTTTTGTTATAACTTCCTCAATCATAAAATTCGGAAACACATAATTATTGGGAATATCATACAGTTCACACAAAACTTGCCACTCATTATACAAATATACTTTTTTGGCCAGTACCTGCTTTAGTAGGAGATTTGGGTAACGAGTTGAGGGCAGCTTAAAACATTTCTTCATGTACAACAAATGCAGTTTAACTGTGTACACAAAAATCGGATATATTTCAGTTTCTAGAAACAAGGCATAATTAGGTGCATTTGTCGGCAATTTAAACATTTTCTTTATAAAAAAACGCTGTGTCACTTCCACTGAGTCATATGATTTATATCCCCACACCTGGGCACCGTAACTTATTATTGACCTGAGGACAGAATTAAAAATTACCATTTTCTTCTCAAACGATATGTTCTTGTTTAAAATTATATTATTGAAAGAATTGAGCGAAAATTTAGATAATCGAATGCTCCTCCAGAGATAATTTTGTTGAGAGCGTTACGCCTAGGTATTTATACTTATTGACCACTTCGATTTGTTGTTCCCCGTAACTCCAATTCTCGTGCTTTGCTGGTTTGCCTCCATTTCTAAATACTAAAATTTTTGATTTATCCAGATTAACAATGAGGCTCCATTTAAAGCAATACTTATGAAATGCATTGATCATATTTTGCAATGTGCGCTTATCCGATGCCAGAAAAACAATATCATCTGCGAAGGCTAATAGTTTAATGATGGTACCCGCAATGTTAACTCCACCCTCCAATTCGTTATCAATATCATTTATAAACAAAGCAAACAGCAGTGGGCTTAGATTACACCCTTGCTTGACTCCAGAACATGTTTCAAATTCCCTAGATAAACCCTTTGAGTTCCACACCGTTGCAAGAGTATTTGTATACAAATTTCTTAAAATATTTAACCTTTGTAGACATACCATACTCCGTAAGCTTATAAAACAGTGCATAACGGTCAACTCTATCGAATGCTGCAGATAGATCTACAAAAAATGCAAACACTTTACTACGTTTCGTACTCAGTTTAATCTTCACTATACTTATCAAATTATGTATGTTATCTATTGTACTGTACGACTTACGAAACCCAGCCTGGAATTCCTTTATTATACCTCGTTTGTCTGCCCAATGAGTCAATCTTTTTAGAAGTAGGCTAGCAAATATTTTGCCAATCACTTTATTAAATGACAATCCTCTGTAATTGGTAGCGTCACTCGTATCGCCCTTTTTATGAATAGGGAAGACAATTGATCTCTTAAAACTTTCAGGCACAGCATTAGTTTCAAAAATTGCGTTATAAACCTCCACCATCTTTTGCAACATTGAATGTGGGGCATATTTAAAAAATTCGTTGGGTATCCTGTCATCCCCAGGTGCTTTATTGTCCTTGATCTTCCTAACAACTGCAAACAATTCCGCCATTTGGAAAGGAGCGTCCAAAAATTCATCCTGTATAAAAGGTTCAGCCCAGACAACATTGCAAGTATTAATTCTTGGGTTTAGGAGACTTCTAAAATGGTTTACCCAATCTGCAGCTGTAATACTGTTGTTCGTCATAAAGGATTTCTTTTTCAAAATACGTACCATCTTCCAGAACTGACCGGCGTCCTGCACTTCATCTAGTTTTACTACGCAACTATGAAAATATTCCTTTTTCTTTTCTGCACACATTCTTTTATAAACTCTATTCCAATATATGTATTGTTGTTTGATTGCAACTGCGTTAGTACTCCTATACAAGTTCAAAAGCTTGAATACTCTATCTCGCGCTCTATAACATTCTACATCAAACCAGACTTGTTTAAAGCATCTTGTTGTACACACTCCTCTTCTCTTAGCACATTTCCGAACTATCTCAGTTATAGAATCACTATCCTCTTCAGGGTGCCCTGTCCATATTCTCTCCTTCAATAATATGTTCAAACTGTTAAAAATAACTGTACAGTAAAAATTAAAAAACAGAGTAAATTTATCTAGTACATTAATACGTATTGCATCCTTGTAACTACATTTGATAAATCAATCCTGGACTATACTAGTTATGTGTCTGTCATTATGGGCTTACTGTCAATAAGACCTGTCCCTATATTGTGGAGTAGCTAATACTCAGTATTAACTAGAGATTTCGTAACCTCTATGAACTATGTCTGAGTTACAATATTGTTGACAATTTTACCACAGAACTTATATTCTTGCTACATTTGCTGTACCACAAGTGTGACTTCACTAACACAACTTCAATTTAACTGAACCAGTATTCTGAAAATTAATTTTTTCTTTAGAATGTTTTTAGTAATTAGTTTATTTAAAAGAAAGTGTCGTAAACCATATTCGCACTAAAAATAAACAATGAAGACTTTAATAATTGCAAGTATGAAACTTTTGCGTTTAGTTGCATTCAATAATACAGATATATCACCAGTTTTATTGTACAAACTCTACTAATTTAATGTTATACTCGTATATAGATATATTAATTTAAATATAGTTTTCATAAGGTTATGCAGATAGTTTTGTTTTATTTATTTTTAGAATATTGACTATATTATTTAGAAATTAGATAAGAAAATATTTTCTGTTGATTTTTTAAAGACAAGAGTAAATTTATTTGCAAATCAAGTAATAAACCAATTAATGTCTTTCTCAAAGTTTATTACATTATAAGAAGAACATTTTCCTGAAATTGAAAGTTATAATTTAACTTGTAAGCAACAATTGCTGTTACACTTTCTTACCACATAAAATAAATACTCGTATCAATTTTTCCTTCATAGCATTAGCAGTTAGTTACATTTTTTAGAATAAATTTTGAGCTGTAAAATTATTTTAAACGAATACGAAAAGATTTCTTATCACAAACACATAACGGAATACATCAACCAAATGTGATAGTTCTAACTTTATCTGGTATTGAAATAAACAACTACAACTAATTAATATGTAAAAAATATTTATCTAAAGAGCTACTATAAATATTTTTGAGAAATGGAAACTATAATCTAAATAGACTAGCAGATTATAATAGCAAAATCATGTACCGTATACAACACACAATTACATTATGCACATAGTGATTTTATCAAGTTATTGATTATTAGGATATTTGAAATCATTTGTTTGTTAAAATAAATACACGACTTTTCGGAAATATGAACCAACTACCGTTATCAAGTGACTAAAATGAAAGGGTACATAAGCCTAGAGATAACGGGTGTTGATAAAGTACCTTTCAATTTTCCTTTTCACAGGAACCACAAAAGATGTCTTTCTGAAATTTTGTGTGTTTGTTATTAATGGTTCTTTGTATACTTTTAACACAGCCTTTAAAATAAACGGTATCAGTTAACTGACACAAACTTTCTCCCAACTTACTGTAGTCAAAATAATATTGTTTTCAATCATTTTATTTATTACTTTTTAGAACAAAACAAAAATAATATTCTACCTACGTCAATCGTATAAAAAATTATTGTCCTAGGCGGGATTCGATCGCCCGACCTTTGAATTACTGGCCGTGATCGCTACCATGGTGCTACCCCGTGCGGCCGCCGCCGCGATGCTAGATTGACAACATAAACTTGTTTATTTTTAAACATTTCCCCATAATTATAAAACGCCGAAGTTTTGATAAAAGCGGGTGGTGTCATTTTGTTTGGAATCTTAAGCACTATAAATACTGAAAATTTGATCAAAATCGTTAGAGCCGTTTTTGAGAAATTTGCATTTTTGTCGTTTTTTATGGGGTTTTAGGGGTAAATTACCCTTAAAAATTAATAATTCAAAAAAATGAAAAAAATGCATGGAGATATTAGGGTTTAGTACCTACGTACCAAATTTCATGAAAATCGGACCAATAGTGTCCTCTCTGGTCGTGTATACATACTGACAGACTGACAGACAGACACCACTCTAAAAACACTTTTTTGGGTTCAGGGAGCACCAAAACAAAAAATTCCACTAAAAATATTTTTGGGTTCAGGGAGCACCAACACAGATAATTGCACTAAACCATTTTTTAGGGTTCTGGGAGCACCAAAACGGATAATTCAACTGAAAATTCAAATTCGAACATTTTTTCGAAAACAATACTTTCTCCATATACTACGTATAGGGTGGAGAAAGTAATAAACGGTATCAGGAAACTGACACATACTTTCTCCTGCATTATAGAAACTGAATAAAAAAATACTATTACCAATTTCTTGTGATTTTTTTATTTTTAACAGTCATTTTCCCATAAAAATCCATAAAATAATGGAAAAATCAACTTTTGTCAAAAACGGCTCGAACGATTTTGATTGAAATTTTACAGTTTATAGACCTTTAGGTCCCTAAAAATAAAAAATTCACAAAAATGAAAAAAACGCCTGGAGATACCGTGGATTAGTACCTCCATACCAAATTTCATCAAATTCGGACGACTGGTTTAGGCTCTAGGTCTGATAACATCCACACAGACACACAGACACACAGACACACATACAGACACACACACAGACATCACTCCGAAAACCACTTTTTTAGGTTCAGGGGGACCCAAAACGGATATTTCCACCAAAAACTCAAACTCGAAAATTTTGACGAATACAATACTTTCTCCATATACTACGTATAGGGTGGAGAAAGTAAAAAATACCAACTTTTAGTTCCTTAAATTTTGTTTGTTTAGTATAAAAAAGAGACGTATTTGTAAAGCCTCTTTTTCAAATAAATCAAAATAGCTGTGTTAAAGTATGCAGCAACATAACAAATAAAGCTACCTAAAGCTTTTTGTAATAAGCTAATAATACAAATTTCAAGCCAATACTCACTGAAATATTATATCGCACCTAGGGCCGAAAATGAGGTTTTGCAGGCTTGAGCTCGTGTTTCAAGTTCGAGACGGAGTCGAGAACTTGAAACGATCGAGAGCTGCAAAACCCTTTCGGCCGTGGTGCGAACGCTATTTTCAACACACTACACAATAAAATAAACACTATATAAAATTAAAAAAGAATATTTATTTAGCACACATGAAAATGAAACTTTGAGGTTATAAACTAGCTAGCTATGGAAAGCACAGTTTTACCTCAGTTGCTAGGCAACGGGGAAAATAACAATTATGTGTGTGCCACTAGTCTGTCGGCATACCTATTGAATCATTTGCCATATGTGCCTATTTCATAACGAAATTGTGTTGAGATATACGTTCATATTTTAATTGAAGTACCAGGAGACCGAGCTAAAGCTCAATTATAAGCAGGGCCTAGTTCGCTCACGTCAATAACTATTATTGCAAATTTCCGTGAACATCGTTTAGGTTAGGCCTATAACATTAAACAACTAAATAAAGGGTATAATTATTTAGCAGAAGTATTCGTTGCCATGGTAACTATAAATAGATACAACATTTAGGCTTACCTCTAATAAAATACAGGATACAGTTTAAAAGAAAACAGATGATTATTGTAATGACATTGAAAACATTTGCATCAGCTGTGCTTCGTTTAAAAGAAAACAGATGATTATTGTAATGACATTGAAAACATTTGCATCAGCTGTGCTTTGTATTGTTTAAAATGGACAAATTTCACTTTTTAATTTAATAAAAAAACGTAGAAAACGAATTTTCCCAGACTGTTGACCATTTCCAATCGATTTCTCGTGGCCAAAAGCCCCATATAAAATCAAAAAATCAAAAATCCTTAGACGGAGATTCCAGATCCATTTAGCAGACAGACAATTATCTCTCGCTTTAGAAGATAAGATAAACGAACAGCTGACTTTACGGCCCTAGGGCAGAAAAGAGCTACTTTCGGCCTCCAAATGACGTTCCGAAAATAGCTGAAAACATCGTAGTGTGGTGAAATATACTCCGCTAGTTTCCATCCCTGCACTTACCCCTGCAAAATTAGCACTAAAACTCTCATTATGTGAAGTTTTATCTTAGACATCGTTGGCTGTGGTTCGGATTCCACGTAAAACTGTAAGTCCCGCCTTCATTAGCCTTAAGTTCAAAATAGCAGGACGTAAAAAAAAATCTTAACATCTACAAAATTTAGGCCTAACAGGCACATCAACCACCTTGCCTCAGTGAACACTGGTAGCTGTGACCACTTCAAAGAGAAGTGTGGCAACGATTCTGCCATGTCCCTCAATTGACTTTTACATTGAATCCATACAAACTTCTTTTAAAATTTTACTTAAAACTTCAACATATAAATAGGGAAAACCTGGTAGTGATTTATTCATAATAATACCGGCCGTGAGCCCTTTACCAATCGAGCGTAGCCCATATACATTTATCTAATATTTACTTCAAACAGTTTAGTTTCTTTGTCATTTACATGACATGAAATTTGATTAGATGTAAAATACTTATGTTTTAAATCACAATAATCACAAGCGACACATATTTCTGCAGCTAGTCCAAACTGTCTTTAACTTTTAAAGACATGCCATTACCATAGTCGTGAAAAAGCACAAAACTAGAAAATATTTCCTTCATTGTACCAGCGTCAATGATAATGTTACATTCATCAGAGTGGAAACTAGAACAAACTTTGAAATTAGGACTGATTTTGATGTTAGATACACCTCTTCTCTTTGGTGTTTCTTGATTTTCAGCTGTAGGCGTATGCCTACAATTTTCAGCATTATCCGAATAAAGACTTTCTAGCCTTCGTTTTTTCAACAAGTTTACGGCTTTTAAACACTTTAGAAATTGAGCATCTATTCATTTTAGATCAATTGTAACTAAACAGCTTCCTAAACTTACTATTTGAATGTCAAAAGGCTCACAAACGCCAATAAAACAAGAAATAACAAAGTAGCCATAACCTTAACAACACTACTTGACCATATAAACACAAACAGCTTTCATAATTATACTAGAAAAGTCAGTTGAGCCATGTATGCCAAATGTGAAAACAAAATACTTACAGCTGCAGCAGCTGCAAATGTATGAAAGTAGTGTGCAACAAAACATGACATACAGTTAAAAAATAAACGGTATCAGTTAACTGACACAAACTTTCTCCCAACTTACTGTAGTCAAAATAATATTGTTTTTAATCATTTTATTTACTACTTTTTAGAACAAAACAAAAAAATAATATTCTACCTACGTCAATCGTATAAAAAAGTTATTGTCCCAGGCGGGATTCGATCGCCCGACCTTTGAATTACTGGCCGTCCTCGCTACCGTTGTGCTACCCCGTGCGGCCGTCGCCGTGATGCTAGATTGATAACATAAACTTGTTTATTTTTTAACATTTCCCCATAATTATGAAACGCCGAAGTTTTGATAAAAGCGGGTGGTGTCATTTTGTTTGGCATCTTAAGCACTATAAATACTGAAAATTTGATCAAAATCGTTAGAGCCGTTTTTGAGAAATTTGTATTTTTGTCGTTTTTTATTGTTTTTTTGGGGTAAATTACCCTTAAAAATTAAAAATTCCAAAAAATGAAAAAAACGCCCGGAGATATTAGGGTTTAGTACCTACATACCAAATTTCATGAAAATCGGACCAATAGTGTCCCCTCTGGTCGTGTATACATACTGACACACTGACAGACAGACACCACGTTAAAAAAACTTTTTTGGGTTCAGGGAGCACCAAAACAAAAAATTCCACTAAAAATATTTTTGGGTTCAGGGAGCACCAACACAGATAATTGCACTAAACAATTTTTTGGGGTTCTGGGAGCACCAAAACAGATAATTCAACTGAAAATTCAAATTCGAAAATTTTTACGAAAACAATACTTTCTCCATATACTACGTATAGGGTGGAGAAAGTAAAAAAACGTTTATAACACCAATAAGCGTAAGGTAGCCTAAGTATTATATACTACTAAACACAAAATGAAACAAAGATTAGTAAAACATAGTAGGAAAAAAATGTTTCTTGAATTTTTGAGGTACCGAACTCATCAAAAGATGGCAAATCTTCGAAAAATCAATAATACTAAAATTTAACATCCATTATTAATAAATGTTAACTTCGAAGAGAGAATAGAGTGATTGCAATTTCCACATTACTTTTTTATTTTTACATTCAGTTAAGGAATTTTGTTTCTTAGAGACTGCCTACAGTATTAAAAAAACCTCAGATTTAAAAACTAATTTAATCGAATTAGAGATTCGCGTCATCCCGCAATGAATAGTCAGTGTCCATAACATTGCCAAATATGTAGCACACCTTTAATAGAGGTTCACATTGTTTATTTTTGTGTTTTCTATTTCAACCCTCCAAATACTAATGGAATTGTACAACAGTATAAATAGTTCATTTGTTTTCCCACCAATTTGATCAGTTTACACCAATTAAAGTTTTGTACAGTTATTGCAAATGTTGCAGATTTCATACATGAAATACATATTTCATAATTTTAAAATACCTTTATATTGTTTTGTTTTTTAAAATTTGAAATTCAGTTTAGTTTAATTGAATAAAAGCCATATATGTCTGGTTACTATAAAATATTGTCCACAAATAATTATGTTCAAACAAATAATATTAAATTTTACAATTTGATTACATAAAATGTTACCATTAGTTTTACAAAAGTGGAAATAGGTGTTATATGTTATGATATAGTCAAAAATTTTCGATTCATATTTCAATAACTTGCTATTATCTTGTGCAAAAAAATGAGGAGGGAGTAGTAAAACTTTCTAATTATCCTATTCTGATAAATATGTTTGGAAGCAATTTGAGATTTAACCATATTTTGTTCAATAATTAGTAATTTTAATTTATGTTCTATACTTTATACTTATAGAAACGTTTTTAATGAATTAAGAGCTGTATATACAATTGTGCTGCATATACAATTGTGCTATATATACAATTGTATTACTACTTCAGTTTGTAATCAAGAACATCTGTTTTTTTTTTTTGTTTGTATGGAGCTTTATATAAACATTTAAACTGAACTACCTAAATAAATTTTATCCAAAACTAATGGTCAAGTTAAAACATATTAAATGAGGAAATATTGAACAAATATAAAATAACTATACAGTAAACAATGTAGTAAATTACTAATAGAACGTAAAAATGTAAGTAGAATTAAATTGTTAAGGTAGAATTGTTTTACAATATTTCGGTAGTAATTTTGACTAAGGGTAGATAAAAAAAGAATATTGTACAATCTAATCAGATTGCATTATTTGTTTCGTAATTTGCACCAGGTGCCAACCAGTGTTTGGTAACATAACTGGAATCACAACAAAATTGGTTTCACCCTTCATGTAGTAAACCCAGAAATGTTTTATATCCTTTATTCTTTTCAGAAACAGCTATGCCACTTTCCAGTCTACTTTACACTTGTATATCAAATATTGTAAAGGGAATGTGTTATAACATGTACAAAGAGAAGGAAATGGAAACTGTATTTATATTACCGCACTGTAAAAATAAATATTTGTTATTATTAAGTAAGTGCATGCTTGGAAATATAATTTTCTGTAACATGTTTCGTAAATAAATAGCTTGTAGTTATTAGTATTAAATTATTGAAATTAGGTCCGGATACTTTAATATTATTATAACAGAAAATGTTTTGAAAGATGTTTGGTAGTCTTTATTTTCGTTAATACAATATAATGACATGCAACAGGTTTTTTTAAAACTCTATTGTTGCTAAATCATTCTTAAAGTTGGCATTAGTTTAAATTGTTGGAGAACATAAATTGGCATTTGATGATTCAGGTAGAAATTATAATTATTTGAAATCCCCCCATCAATGTATTTGTATTTTGTCATCTTATTTACTTAAATTGTTATTAATTTAAGTGATTTATTTATATATAACCGATTTTAACAAAACTGTATTTTTATGTAATATAAATTTATGTTTTCGTAGTGTTGCGTTAATAAAAAAAATATACACATTTTCCACAATCAAATATTACATGTATATAATATTTTAATGAGTGTAATGTATTGTTAAATTCGAAAAAACTACATATTTGTATAATTTACTATATTTAGTATATTTAAACAAAAATAAACAAATTTTACATGATTGTTAAATTAAAATTTTAATTCGTAGAGTACATTAAACACAAATAGATTTAAACATGTATTTAATAATGATAACATTTTTAACAGTGGACAATAAACTATCTGTTTAGCTTCTCAGAAAATAATTATTTCTGATTATCTTAAAACTATAAGTATTTTAGTACGTTTTATTTTGATTAATTATTAATAAATACCATCTTATTAATAATAATAATCCTATAATAATACTACAATTGGTCTGCAAACCGGAATTCTATAGTATAAATATTCCTAGTCACCAAGATTCGTAATAATGCAATAACATAAAATTAGGTACACATTTATTCGATAGAATTGGTACTTGAAAATGCGTTATGATGCCATTAATTATTACTTCAAAACCTTGATAGCAAGTAGTAAAAATAAAACAAAAATGATAAGAAAAACGCTTGTTTTCTAGTGTGTGACCCATATTGTTTTATTTTTAACGCAATGCTATAATTTTAGAAATCGATAAGATAGTATGTCAATATTTTTAGCCATACACTTTAAGTGTAAGAATAAAGAAGTTTATTAAAAATATAATGTTTAAAATGTGTAAGTCAACTATCTGGAAAACCGTTAGTGTGAGTTATTAGTTATATCGGAAAGAGACTCCAGCACTTTGTTGCAATGTTTTCCTGTTATGCTCTATTTCTATTAACAAAATGATTCGTTAGATCATTAATATATTAGTACTTACTGGGAATTATTCTTTTTTTTTCAAGATTTTCAAAGGTTCAAATGCGTGTACTTTATGTATTATAATTTGTTGTACAGTTTAACGGTTACATTTATATCCTACTAATATTATTAATGTTGAAGTTTGTAGGTTTGGTTGTTTGACTGTCAATGACGCAAATAATACTGGATGGATTTGTATGAAATTCGGCAAACATATTATAGATCATAACCTGGAATGTGACATAGGCTACAATTCATTTCGATTTAAGGGTTAAAACAACCTATAAAACAATAAATATTTATTACTATACTATCATACTATACTCTAGCTTTTTTAAGGTTTTAATATGGAATAACCATCACTAAAACACTACAGATAGATTCCGCTAACTTTCCACAAATCTAGAGAGCTGAAATTTATCACATTTATTTTAAGTGTTTTATTGTAAGAAATAATAAAACACGCAATTTATATAGTTGCGTCTAAGGGGTGAACTGGGAGTTAAAGACCCTTGACAATAAAAATAAATTGTTATACTTAAGAAGCTAAATAACTTTTAATTGACACGTTTGTTTTATAAGTGATAAATAGGAATAGTATTGCGCTAGCA
>JAGFPH010002217.1:12861-37022 GCA_018207615.1 Philaenus spumarius
ATCTTTTTATTAAATTACATTTTTTTCATTGAACTTAGAATATTTTTTTAATTCCAAATTTTTTTTTAACAAGCTTTACTTATACATTTTTTATTTTTATAATGCCTAACGTTATATAGGTATACTAAAAAAATTATTATAACAATTAAGAAAACTGTCTAAATGTTTTTGGGAAATTTCCATTTTAATTATTTAACTCCACTTATTAAATAACAAGAAAATTTAATATAATGTAGTGTTTGCAATATTTAATTAGTATAGTAATCCCTTAACAATTTGGAGTCAACCTGCACTGGCACAAGTTGCTATCGCGATCCATTTACATATTGGTCGACTACTAAAGTCGTGATCAGCGCTTAGTTTTCACATAATCGCACAGGCACAGATAAATATAATCACAATGTATTATGTAGCATTTTGAAGGGAAAGCACATTCTATCAAGAGGTTATTTGCAGTGGGATATCTGTTATGAGGAAGATGAACGTGATGATGTGCCAAAAAACTTTGTATATATGACAGATTTTTAGTTATAATAATGTTTCTGATTATTTTCAGTTATCGGTTTTATATATGTTCTTGTTTAGAACAAAATTTAGAAATTTTGATTTTTAGAATATAAATTGGCCTATATTCTGATAACGTTTTTGGAGCCACAACATAAGGAATTTGTTTTGTGTAAACTTTTTTATATTCTATCATGTGAACTTCAAGTTAAATAGTTTGTAAGTTTCATTTTTTTAATACTATTATTATTAATTATTTATAGAAAAAATTATATAAAATACATTACGGTTTTTAAAAAGGAGATATTTTTACAGATTTAAAAAAAATATACTTGTAAAACATCGAAAAACATCTGGTAGTTGATGGGAAATCAGTGTGGCAGTTGGAGGTTTATTTATTTGCGTAATGACAAAAAGGAGAAACATTTGCGAGAACTCAACTTGATTATTTACGAATTTATGTTATGACGGTATATTTTTTAAAAATTATTTACAAAGTATAAACAGTGATATTGTGAGTCTTTTGGAAACATAAATAAAAGTAATTCAGAAAATCGCTTTGGGAAGTGAAAACATGTGATACAGCCCATAAAAATCCCAACCCTTTATGTCACTCACCTAGCACAGACCGTTTCCACGGTTTAGAAAATTGTAATTCCAAAAACTCTAAACTTTGAATAGAGGCAAAATATATACCATCCAGTTTTTTTTTTTGCAAAGACTTTATGGATCAAGTTGTATAAGAAGATTTGCAGTTGAAAATGCCTTAGATGTGAACCAGAAGCAAGGTCCTAAAGTTCAGATTTAAAAGGAGTCAAAGCTAAAAAATTATTTCACCTTATAAACGTGAATTAATGGTCTTTATTTGACTGCCAGGGGATGGTTAAAGGATGGTTTGAAAGTGTTAAACATAGGGATAGTTTGTACTGCATTAAGTTAGTTGGCAAATTATCTTCTGCGGATCAGGTAGTGCTTAACAGTTTTCAAAAAACTAGACAGAAATTATTTTTCTATTATTTGGACGTCATATATTGAATTTCTTTGTATATGTGGCCAAGTGTTAGTGTATTTTTTGATTAAAGATTGTTAAGGATGTGTTTTTAGTGTGAGTTGTCAAATAATGATATAGAATTCAAAATTTAACTTCAACTTTTATTTTTTCTTGTAACCCAGATGTTACAACCCTTATTTGAAATGGGAAGGTAGCCTTAACATTCACAAAGGTTTTCGAGAACCTAACCCCTGCGGATGTTAATGTATTACTGAAATTACAATTCAAGTAACATCCTTGTAATTTCAGCTATTTAGCAACCAAACGTTTTGAGGCTAAACATCTTATTGCTCCTGAATATTGTACTTGTATTTTGTTATATTACTTTTAAAATTTGTTTTTATATAAATGTTTATTTGTAAATAATGAAAATAATATTTGATATGAAATTATAGGTTGCAGATTGTGGATGGGGAGGCACACTTAGACGAGCACCACCTCTACATTCATTGTACACTTTGTGTCAAGACATGTACCATTTTCTTTCATCGGATCCAAAAAATGTTTCCATTGTACATTGTATTGTAAGTTAGATTTCATATTTATTAGCAGTTCTGTAATATGTGAAATTTCTTTAAGATTTTTGTATTTTAAACTGTCCTTTATTTTCCATGTTAAAATCAGAATATATTATATTTACTTTTTAAAATTGGGTAAAGATTTATTTCTTTTATTACTTTTTTTAGTAAGATTAATTTTTGTTATAACTTTACAGATTTCAAATATACTAGGTGTTTCAAAATGATATCAGGGTTTTAAGGCTTTGTAGTGTTTATTACATTTAATTAAAATTATAAGCGTAAATTCAATTACTGTTTTAGCTCCATCTCTAGTTAAAATTGAATTTTTCCTCTCAACGTTACACTAAAAAATCTTTTTCTTTCTATTTTAAAGTTACATAATAATTTAGTGTCTCTAAAAATGTTACCACTCATTTGGTCAAAATCCTTGTGAATTTTTTCTTATACCATCATCTTTGTTTTACATTAAATTATATCTTTTTTTGCACTTGATAGAAAAATTTACAATTTTGCCTCGTTATTAGTAAAATTAGGACATTGTTTATATAAAACACATGTGACTTGAAAGATACAACTATACAACATACAATATATATATATAGTTTATAACAAAATCAAATGTGACGCAGATTGAGATTACAATAAATGTTATCAAAAGAAAAATTTAAAGAAAAAACAAATTGCAGACTGAAATCTATTAAAATAAATGGCCATTTAAACTTACGAAATTGTCCACGTTGTTTTATTACCTAGGATTTTCTGGATTTATTCCGATAAAAAAAAAGTCACTCACATTTTGCTTATGGCGTAATTGCACAAACCATGTTGTTCAAATTTCAAAGTTTCTCTCTCTTCCATATTAACTCGCTGAATCACTCAAATCAACCTTCCACATACAACACCTTGCTAATATTTTACATTTTAAAGCTTCAATTCACACTCCTCCACCAAAAATTACATTCTTGATACTGAAAACTGCAGTTAACACAACATAACTAGATGAGATTGTCCACCATCTTCCCTCGCTCCTTCTAGAGTGTTCTTCCAATACCTAGACCAGCAACATTCAAAGCTCTCTTGAAATATTCATCCTCACTATTTCCGTGATCAAGTCTTCAGTTTGTGTTCTATGCCAATATATAGATGCTTACATCGTTATATTTTTTACATTAGTTCTTTTTACGATTATATAACTTTAAATATTGTAAATGTTTATTGTGTGACTTGTTTATTTTATTGTTCAAATTGTTCTTTTTACACGCACCACTGGTTTTGTTTTATGATGAACTTTTCTACACTTTAATATGTTACATATCTTTGCTCATTAATGTCTGTAATAAACTGTAATAAAACTGTCAGCTCAGTTTTTATTTTATTTTTTGTGAAGTTTTAGTTAGGCTGTGTTCTAAGACCTCAAAATGTAATACCTTCTTACAGATTTTTACATTTTCAATTTTGGAATTAGTGTCTTTCAAAATGTTTAATTTTTAAAAAGTTTGCTATTTATCTATTTTATTTTGTTGTTGGAAGGGGGCAGCTGGCCTACCTTGCCCCCTGTGGATACTCCCAAGAGAAGATCAAGGATAGCTGAAATTCCTTTGTTATAATTAGTAGTACTGGGCTTGATCCCCCCTCCAAATTTTATTAAAGTTTAGTTTAAATATTAATACTTAACTTAGGTGTGTACTTACAAATAATTCTAATGCTTTCATTTTATTGCTGATTTGTTCATATTAGTTTTTCGTCTAATAATTTCCAGGATGGAAAAGCTAGTTCAGCGATGCTAGTCAGTGCATTCTTATTATTTGTTGGTTTTGTACAAAAGCCTGAAGATGCTGCTCAGATGTTTGCTGTAAAACGGACTCCACCTGGACTTCAACCTTCAGAGATGAGGTATGTTTCTAATACTGAAAAGATAAATTTTAAACTTTACTTATTTTAAAGTCAAATATCCAGTTGATCTAAAATTTCATGCTTTTTAAAATTATGCCAGTTTTTATACATAGAATTTTAACAGTATGAAAAATAAATATTGTTATTTCTTAAAAATAAGTAATATGAAACAAAAGAAACTTCTGAAGTAAAAAAGTTTTAATGACTGAGTCGCAATTGTCTGTTGCATACATCATCATTCACTACTAAATACCTTTTATAAATATTTGTTTGGTTAAACGATCCATATTCAAATAATAAACTTACAACCATATTAACAATTGGTAAACTCATGTAAAGTCAGAACAACTCTACCCAGAATTGTTTAGACATACAGGATTTATTGTATATTAAATCAATAAGAACAAACTGTACAAATTCAGAATTAACCATAAAGCTTTATGATAAAATAATCTACATATATAAATTACAACACCACACGTTGCAAATTAAATATTGAAAATATGTGAAAGAATTAATGGTCAACACAAGTAACAATTAATTATAAAATGGTTTACTTTTTTATTTAAATTTTACAATTTAATTATATCTCCTTAAAAAAAATATCACAACAGGTTTATATTTAGATAAAAGTTCATTAATTGTTCATTGGAGGTTAATAACCAAAAAACACAAAAAAATATCTTTTTTTATAACTAGGATCAAAATTCTTACATAATCATGCGAAAAGTTTATAAATAATAGCTTAGGCTATTGGGAAATGTTGAAATACTGGATTTATGCCAGTTTATTTTATAAGAGAGACACAAGAAACTTAGCTCGGGAGGTTGGTGCCGACTCTTCCCAAAGCTCAAATGAAATAGGCATAAAATATTTTTTAATTGTTACTAAAATCAAATATTAATATATATAAAGGTTAATTAAAGTAGAAATGAATAGTACAAAAGGTTTATTGGTGTTAGTATGGATGTATGTGTGTAGTGATAAAAAGGAATCACAGAGTTCAAATTATGCACAAAGTTCAAAAATTATATATATATAGTTAATCAATCTCACAGTCATTAATTGTAAAAAAAGATAGGGTTAATCCTTTATCTTATCAATAAGTGCTGATTCACAAATAAGTTTGGATGCAAGAACATAAAAATGGATATTAAGGTTTGGATGGATCTCACCAAATTATTAGTTCTCCTTCTGGGATATTGGATCGAGTAATTGTTTAAAAAAAAAAAATAGCACTACACTTTGGTTATTTGAATAAGGTTTAACGTAGAACAATTACTGGATGAAATGTTAGTAAAATCAGGATCTTGTCTTTCAAATTTCATCAGCTAAACTGCACTGGACTGTAGCTAACTTCATACTGTAACAATGTTTCTTTTAAAGTCTCGTCTTCAGGAAATAGATCATAATGCCTAATTAATCTTGATGTCTTTTGGGGTTGAGATTTGTAAGTGTAGATAGGTGTTGGGGAGCTGTTAAGTGTTATTTGTTTATTTTGTGAAAATAATTTGTTACAGAAATGTTATAAAAAACTTTAAAGGTGGGAGAAAATTAAGTTAATTAAATAAGTTCAAAGAAAACACTTACATAACTCCTTTTTACAATTATTAGCATCTTATATGTAAAATTTATATCTTTTAAATTCATAACGCACTCATGTCAGCCAATCACAGCGTACGTGGGAGGAGCTTTTGTGGTAAAAATGCTGTCATTGTATTGAGATTTAGTGGTCGGGACTTGGGTTTTATATTTATACGGACGTAACGGTGCTTATTTATGTTTTCGCCAAATATTTTTTACGTGTAAAAAGGTTGGTTCCTTCTATAGGCCATGTTTAATTTTCTATTTAAAATTTAGTTTTTTGTATTTAAATTTCTTATGCCGTCTTCCGTTGGATTTACAATCACATCAGCCTACTGAGTTCTTGATTTTAAATGTTAATCTTTGTCGAATGGTTTCTTATTAAGTTGATATTTTAATTTTAGTGGATGGATATATTAATTTTGAAACGTTTTGATGTTTGAACTATAGGTCGAAAAGGTCGGGAAGTATTTTTAATTAAATGCAATAGGTCCGAAAGTCGTAATTTGCCTTGGTTTACATCTTGTTCAGCGTTGGAATAATTGCTACTAGGTGGCGAGCGTATCAATCGTCTTGATCGAAAAATTACATTCCTATCTTCCTGCTATCATACTTATTTACATTTTGGTTGAATTATTTATAATTAGGTGAATATTTTGAATTGTTATAAAATGTCTTTGTCGTGGCTGAATGACTGACTGATATAGAATCAACGTAGAGCAAAAACTACTTAAGCTACAAAAACTAAAATTTAAAGATATATTCTTATGGGGTCATAAACGCACACTAAGAATGGATTTTACAAAATTTTTATTTTAAAGCGTAAAAATAGTGAACATTTGGGGGTTTACTCCCCGCCCTATAACAGATAAAACAACTGTTCGGATCAAAAGCATAGCTACACATGTTTGTTTACATTCATTACTATAGCAACCAACTTAGCGAATTTAGAATCAGTTTAATATTCTTCACAAAGTTTAGTGAAACCCTGTATTTTGACCATTTTGAACGCTTAAAATAAATATTTTGCAAAATGCTTTCTTAGGGCACTTCTACATAGTGGTATAAAGGTACCCTAAAATTTTAAGTTTTAAGCTATCAAAGTTTTGGCTGTACGTTGTTCATGAATCGGTCAGTTTAGTCAGGACATCTTCTTTTATAAATATATAAATTTGTTTTACATAGAACCTTATAAAATAAATTTCTAAATATAAAATTATTGTACAAATTTTAAGTTATCAATATTAAAGAGATTATTATTTATTTACCAAAATCATAAGCATGACAACATACATCCTTTGTATTGAATGATGATAATTAACAAATCGGGGTTTCTTTTCTAATAATAATCCAATTATTATAACAATCCTATATCTTTTCAGATACTAAAAAAATGTGAGTCCGTCAATTAAAGCCTTCATTTTATAATTTAAATGGACATAGGAAATTAACTTTATAGTTTTAATTAAATAAGTCCTGTACAAATAATAAATCTACTCATTTTTTTAAGTACATTAAATTTTTAGTTATATTTTTTCTTTATACAGTTGAACTTGGTTTTAAGGCCTCGGCTAATGTGTTAACTCGGACATAGCACCTTTGTTTTAGGTACGATCAAATCTTTATCTTTTACGTTATTATAAATATCATGTTTTAGCATCAATAAATATTTTAACCACTCGGTTGTAATGTCATAAATGTACAAAATATATCAATGTCTAACTTTTAATTCAGTTTTTTAAGAACTCGAAAAATGTTAGAATTTCCCCTCTGCTTTGATGTTAGACCAAATATTTTCTCCCTCTTCATTTCAAACTGCGAAATAAACTAACTATGTATTTTTTTCACACGTAAAATGTAATCTGCTGCAGGTCCCATCAAAATCGGTAGGGGGGGGGGAGGGGGTACTACTATGAGCAACACTAACTCTCCCACTCCTCCTAAGGAGCAATTCACTTGCTATGGGTGTCAGTTGTGTGTAATTAAACCCATGACCTTGCTGGGAAAGTGTTCGGACAATACAAAAGCGTGGGATAAACCCCTCAATCGAATAACCTGGCGAGAAATTTACGTAGTTGTGATCAGACAGTTGTTCCCACCCCCACAGTTCCAGTATTGACACTTTAAAACTGTTGCGAGTTTTTTAATACAGTAAGTCAATGTTTTAATACGTACTGTAATTTTATTGTTTTTAAAATTACAGAAATGCTGCAGTTTGTTAATACTGTACACAGAACATTTATTTAAATGTTTAACCTAATTTTTTAGTCATTAAAACTTTACACACTTAAAAATGTTACGTAATTTATAATTATAGGTGACCTCAGCTCTGTAACACTAACAGCCATGTAACAGGAATATTATGTGATGACACAAAATAATAAAATACCCATAATGACTAAAAGCATAGAGGTGTGGTCTGATTAAAATAAAAGACGCAATATATAATGGTAAACATTTATAATTCTTATATACATGTATAAATTCTTTTATGACGCAAAATAATTAAAGTAGAATCATTTAAATAAAAATAAAGTGAAAAATAGGCAGACTATTAATAAATAAAGTAAAAAGCAGACTTAAAATGTATCAATCAGTAAAAGTGTATAACGTATATAAACTATATAAAAGTTCTTGGTATTTAAAAACAGTGGTGTGGTTGGAGTGAACAATTGAAAAGACAGGTAAATGATTGCATAACAAACATTTTAAGTAATTTTCCATCGATAAAATTAAAAAAGAAAACCATATGTAAAAAAGCACGTTATAATATCAGCGTATATGTCAGAACACAGAACGAACATGAACTTGATTATAGTGATCATGAAAGTTGATTCGATACGAATGGCTTTGTACTGCATCCTAATGCAGACTTGGAAAAAGTATGGAGTAGATCTAACGTATAGAGTGAGATAGGGGAGGAAAGTTTTCTAAGAAAAATGTAGTTTTTTGTTATGAAAAGGAGATAAAAGTTACATCAAAGTGAAGTGGAGGTGTTACTGTTTCTGATGAAAGCTTCGACGACAATGTCTGTCGTATTTCTTCGACGAGAAGTGAACTTAAAAAATTGTACCATGTGCTTTTGTTAAACGCGCATTATAGAAGAAGAGTGTTTAATATATCAGTGCAAACTAAGTGAAATCCTAGGTAAAAACATCGATTCAAACGATTCCGTGAGTAGTAATGGCCATAATGTTTAATTATTTCACTCTGCAATTATAAAATTTTAACCATTTTAACAAGTAGCTTCATTTTATTCTATTGCGTCATATCTTGTAAGATAGGCTTAGCAACATCTTGTATATATTTTCGTCAAATTAACTTGTTTGCCTTATGATGATAATGTATTTTTTTGTAAATAATTATTTCTCTATAATGTCTGAGTAAAAGATTAGTTGTTCCGCTACGATGTCTTAGATTCCTTTATTTAACCATGTACATCCATCAGTCAGTACTTTTCAGCCAAGAACTTAGCCCTGAGAAAATAAAGTTAACGTAGTATATCATTAAAAGTAATTACAAATATATAAATGCTAAAAGAGCATGCAGAGAAGTTATATGTGGATTATTAATTTTTTTTTAAAGTTAAGATGAAGGTGATTTTTAAGGTTTTTTACATGAGGTTTTAAGGTGTAAGGTGAAGTTGTATGTTGGTGTTAAGGTGGAGTTCTACGTTGGATTAAAGGTGAGATACATGATGTATAATTTTTTATTATGGAGGTAAAGGAGTAAGAGGTGTTTCTTGGTGATAATTAAGTTATGTTATGAGCGACGATTTCTTTTTAAAGGTAAATAAATAAATGAAGTAAAGGAGAGGTGAACAATAATCCACATATAGCGTTTTATTTAATTTGAACATTTTTTTTAATTTTTTGCAAGTTTTTCGAAAACACATTTTTTTTAACAGTTTATACTTATATATATTTTTCATTTTTGTAACCTTCCGTTACAGCTCCAATCAGCTCGAATTATCGGAACCCTACCGTACATTAAAACAAAGTATAGTGTTTTCTTTTTAATAATCGTCATGAATATTGCCAATAATATTAATACGGTAGTTGTTTGTCCTTTCACTCAAGGTAACAAAAATACGATTTCCTGTTGGTACATATTTATAACGTCACTTGGACCTAAGTGTCAACATTCATTCGGTTCAACATGCTATAACCGAGTTCAACAGTATTACAATTTGTCCATATGTTTTAATTTAACATTTTAGAATAATCAAATGTGATAGTTTTATCGTTTAAACAGTCATTATGTTCCTCAGGTACTTGCATTATCTAGCAGATATCCTACGCAGACCTCCATATAAACCTCACTTCCAACCATTGAAATTGATCTCTATTACATTAGAACCTGTACCACTCTTCAATAAAAACAGGTAATTCATTAACAAATACTACTATAGCAAATCTGTGCTTCATTATAAAAAGCAAATATTTTTCTAGTATTATATTAGAATTTAAATGTAGTAATAACTGTTATTATTTAATTAATAATAGCTGCCACTACTTTACGGTTCATGACGTTTAGTTGGCAGTACAAGTCTTATGGAGCTGCCGAGTCATACTAAGCGGTCCGAAAATATCTCGCCTACTCGCCACAAAATCTTTCGTTGCTAAAATTATAAATTACTGAACGCAATATTGAAAATTAACAGTACCGTAATGGTTTTAGTTCCATGTGTACAATCGATATAAGGTAAATGTTTGTGTATGTAAGGAATTTATTAATAATTTGTTAATATTACTAAATAATTGTTACTTTCTTCTGAAACAACTCATTCTCAAACAATGGGCCATGAATTTTTATTAAAATTACTAATTTTTTATCCTTTGGTAATGATTTATTATTTACTAATTACTGAATTTTTAACCCTTTGGTGTATCATAACCAAACAAACAGTTTTAGTTCAACATAACTGCACATTTCAGTTACATTAGTAGAATAAGAATATTCTCTAGGGCGTATTACTCTTTGCAATGTGGGAAGGTACAATTTCACCAGACCGTCAACAAGACTGTAAAAGCTATTCATTTTCATCTATCAGTACAGATATTGAATATATTTATTCAATCTATTACTTACTGCACTTATTATTTTTATTGTTATGTATAGTATTCTTACTCTTTTTTCAGTTTAACCCTCGAAATTGAGCAGTCATAGCGCTCGGTGTAAGTGGCAAACTACTCGATTGACAACTCTACTTGTATTGGATATTTTACCCACTAAAAATCATCTAATCACAAAAAACCATTGGAAAGGAAATTATTTAAAATTTAATTTTTGTATTTTCAAATTTGTTCTAAAATATTTATTTATATAGTAATCATCGTTTTAAAATTGTAGTTTTCTGAAGAGCTAATGCCGTGCGAGAAAACACAAAGAAATTCCTCAACTTTGTCACTTCTCTAAGGCTCAATATCGTTCGATAGAATTGTTTTGAAAATAATATAAAGATACATTTGGATTCGCCAAGATTTGAATTTCTAAAACTGCCTTTCAATATGCAGACGTCACTCTTATAGTACTTATAGTGTCGAAAATATAAAACTTTCTGTAAACCCTTGCAATTGGACCGTTTTCAACCAATGAAAAAGCACATTTTGCAATCAATATATCTATTACAATTCGATATATTTGTAAAGATATGTTTATATCAATTTGAAGAGAAAACTTCAATGTTTTGTTTCGTGTAAAGTAAACCACGATTTTACTGTTACGATTTTATTTGTAAAGTTGTGGGAAATACAGATTTTTGTTGAATTCAATACTCAACGTTCCCACGCTTCGGCTAGCGTTGTTCTCATGGTCTAGACACACAGGATATGCATAGGCTTGATTCGCGAGAACTTTTGACCGTTTATTCATATTTTGTGGAACAAGTAAAACAATGAGAAATAATTTTATAAAATAATAATTTTCAAGTATACAGTTCAATTCAAATTTTATTAATTTTGTTGTTGGAAAGTTGGTGAGTCCAGAAGTGTAAGTGCAGAAACGTAAGGTGTAAATGATATAGTATTATCATTACAACTGTTTGTGGGGTAGGTAAAATAGTTTGACTACCAATCTAGGGTAAATTTAAGCTTTGAGAATTTACATTAGTGAGCATTACAAACGTTTGACTGAAAATAGTTGTGTCAAATAAGAAGGATTGGAATAAAGAAATAAATAGGAGTGGTGATTTAGTTCAGTCACTTGGGAGTTTTATCTGAAAAGTTTTCCAATTGGTATTTTTATAGATTTCGACTTCCTCTTTTTGAATTTTCATTTTCCACCCTCGTATCTTTTCCACTTGCGCCACTATATAGGAAAAGTAACGCTCAAAAACAGTTTTTTTAGATAATCTTTCTGATTCATTTAATGATGAAAATAATTATTTGTAATAAATTAAACTAAAAAAAATTAGTTGTAGTTAATGTGGTAACTTTTGTTTATAAAACCAATAGTTTCAGCGTACGAGTGCTGTAAAATCTAGTCCAACACGCTTATTGGTGTAAAAACTCATTTCCACACCACCATGACGTAGAGTAAGTGGTTGTTTTTCTTTGTGTTATCCCCGCAGGCCTAATGTATGAGGAGCAAAATCCAAGAGATGACAATGTGTCTATTAGTTGCAGAGATCTGTACTTTTGAAACAAAAAATGCTGCTATTCCGACCTGCATTGGTGATAGAAAAGACACTTTGCGGCGGCAATTATTCAATGTGTGAGAAGAATAGGCCTACTCTTTTTCTTCCATTTCTTAAGGTGCTCGTTTGTTCTTTAATATCACACCATCCAGGAAGACGCATAAAGTTTCAGGTATATCGGACTCAATTACAAAAAGCAAATTATTTGTTAGAGGATAAAATGTTGTCTCTTAGACTTTGGAGCGCATATCCTCTACAACGATACAATACGATGACGTTCTTCCTTCTTGTCTGCCGGTTTTAGATTGTACCAGGCTTCTGTCAGTAAATTATACCATGTGTTTGGAAGCAGACCACAGGAGTCTTATTGGCAGTGTAGTTAGTCAAAATATTTTCACCATATTTCTTGAGGAGTTGTGCCTTTACAGTAGTTATGTGGGGGTGGTAATCGCCATCAATTTTGCCCAACCGTACATCCAAAGAAAACTGACTCGCTTCAGAATTCTGCTCAAGATCAAAGTAAATATACTGCATTGCAGTATCGATCTCATCTGCATACGTACAATTTTTGTATGTACGAGTAGTGATACTGTGTTGAACTGCGACCAAATCGTTGACTTGTTCGAGATGCTCAACAATCGCGTGATCCCAATTGACACCTATAGCAATTTATGAAATGCTGTTTTGTAAAATAATTTACACACGCTGTGCACAATATTAGGCTTGCACTAGCGCAACTGTTTTGTTTCACTATAAACTTTGCTGTTATCTCAGCAGCGCACAACAAAACGATGATCCCTGAATGAGTATGTTGAGGTAGTGGATCACCAGTTGTAGATGAGAAGGTGCGACATCGCTTCCGCTATGCTTAGATGCAGATATTAAATTTTCATTAGTATAGCGTTTTCGAGACACATCGTGAACTACTATCGATTTCCATTCCTTGCAAGAGTTTGCCATTGTTGTCCTTTCATTTAGAAATTTACCAATGAAATGTCTCCAATAGTTTTTCCTTTACTTCACTTCCTTCCACTGGATTTTCACAAATAAAACAGTTCACTTCCTTAGTACTGATGGCTCTGAAAATGCGAACTGCTTAAGAACGATACATTTGTACTGATGATTCATGCAAAATATTTGAGCTCTGTAGGCAGTTGTTCCATAGCCGTGGCTCCTAAGGTAAAGAGAGGGTGCACTCCTTTATACCTGTGATGGACCGTTTTTTCAACGTGTAGTGTTATGATTTTCATTAATATACGAAGTACACATGTTTGTGTTGATGTTTGTTGGTTTGGAGCACTCGTACGCTTAAACTATTGATTTAAAAAAAGAAGTGACTACATAAATTATAGAAAGTTTTCTCTAGTTTAATTTGTTATATAACTATTTTTATCGTAAAATGAGTCGAAAAGAAGATATTCTCAAAAAACTGCTTTAGGTCGCCATTTTCCAGCATAGTGGCGCAAACGACAAAGATATAAGCTGGCAAAGTGAAAATTCAAAAAAGCACGTTGAACACTATAAAAATACCAACTTTCAAATCTCACAGAAAACTTTCCAAGTAGGCCTAAACCTCTTTCTAAGCACTAAATGACAGAACTAATATCTTAGTTGGTTAGTCTTTGATAGCTAACATTTTGAGGTTCAAAGCCCAACTGTTGATGCTTTATTCAAGGCCTTTTCCATGCTTTATTCCATTCTTGTTTTCATTTGCTTAACAGATATATAAAATAAAGAATATGTACTTATTATTTATTATTTATGTAAAAGTGTATTTAAGTGACTGTGCTCAATTTATTATGTTTTGATAGGGATGGTTGCCGTCCATATGTAGAAGTTTACCAAGGAGATGAAAGGGTTTTAACAACCCAACAGGAATATGAAAGAATGTCCTTATTTAATATTACTCACGGCAAGGTAAGTTTTTATTTTTTCTGTATTGTGAATGATGTTCAGTTGATAATTTTTTATTAGTTTATTTTTTTTTTAATGAGTAGGCCTACCAGTATAACATTTTTTAAAATATATAATATAAATGAATATAGATAACATTAACAAAAAATGTTTTATTCTCTTAAAATAATAAGACTTTATTTCTACTTGTCTTTGCACTAACACCATAATTTATAAATATGTAAAATTTGTAAAATTGTGAGGGCTATATTAGCAGAAACTAGGATTGATTAGTTGAAACAGATCCTATTATTTACTAATCACAAGTACATATCCCCACCACGACTCCGATCTACTCATCGTCCGCACTCGCAGTTTGAACATCTAAACAGTTCAAATTAGTGTTTAGTGACAAATAATACGAGCAAGTGTGTACATATTTGCAAATCCATACATTTTCTTCAAATAATTCAAAATGGGAGGAAAGTGGAACGGAGCGTATGATTTTTGGAATACATACGAAAATAAACAATGTAGGGATCATTATACCAACAAATTGTGGAAGCAAAGAACATACAGGGTTTCTATTTAACCGAAGTTAAAATCTACAATCTACTTACTATCAGAAGGAAATAACATTTTTTAAATCTATAATTACTGGCAATGTTTCTGATGATGTTTAAAGTTTGTTTTCAAGTTTTTATATCAAAGATGAAATTCGATCACACAACTGAACCGCTGACATCAGTTGAGGGAATTTCCAAAATTAAGTTTATATGTTTTAGAGTTTCAACTGACTATTTGAAAAATTGGTAAACTCACGAAGACGCTGATATACTAATATATTAGTAGAATTTGTTGCACCTCACCCTCTAGCCTTGGATCAGGCGCTGCTTCATTCCTCTCTACGTTGTGGTCTCGTATTGTGTTTTGTGAGTTTGCACCTCGACCTTGTGACTTCGGATTACAGACTGCTTAGCTTCCTTCGTTACGGATAAACTTGCTTCATGGCGGTTTTCTATCTCCAAGTGGATTTGAATCGGGTACTTTTATGGTATTTTACGTTTTGATAGATTTTGGAGAAACCAGACGGGTTATAAGGTCATGTAAAAAAACAATAAGTGCACAATATTCTCCTATATTTATTTGTTAAGATAAAACCCAAAAAAAGTTTCATTCTATAAGAAAAATATCCAAAAATTGTTACTTCTGGATAAAAACGTTCTTCCATTTGATGGATGTTTTGGCTAACGAACTTGTCTGAGTGAATTAGAAACCCAATGTGTGTTCCAAATTTGGACCATATCGGACTTAATATATGGCCGTTACAGTGCAAACACATATATATTTTTTATATTATACAGTTTTTAATGACACCTATAATGTGTTCTGGGAACTATGATCAGTGCTTATTGACCACTCTCAACCTTAGGTCTCACCATAAGAGTCGCTGCAATAGCTTTTGGAAATTTGCTAACACAGTAGACTCTCATAAATCCGGATCTCAAAAATCCGGACTCCAGAAAATCCGGACCGCCAATCGGGAATGTATATATTTTTTTTTAAATAAAAAATCGGTAAAACTCACGTGATTTTCTCCACATAGCATAAACGTCATGTATTTTGTACCTTCGGGCACTCTATGTTCCAACGAAATTGATGTTGTTTATGATTCACAAGGCAGCGGAAGTTTCCATGCTGATGTGTTAGTTGTAACGTTAGTTGTACGTTCTTTTTTTAGTTTGCTGCAATAAATCTCTAAGATTAAATTTTCATTCCTTATGTTTTATAAATAAATTTCCAACTTGTAGTGTTGTTTTTACGTACGGTACTGTGTTTTTCATGTTTATTTAAAGTGTTTGGAACAGTAATGTAGATTATTTTTTATTAAAACCGTTCAATACAAAGTTAATTTTTTTAATGTCTGTGTTTTACCTAATTTGCAGTCCAGTATGTATTATGTACACCATAGTACCATAAGTTGATGTGCCAGAGTGTTAAAGTATCGTTGGGCAGCGATAGTATTTTTCGGAATCCGGATCGGCCATCCGCCGCATTAGTCCGGATTTTTGAGAGTCTACTGTAATACCTTCTTGACTAATAATGTTTAAAAGTAACTTCCTACTATTAATGATTAGAACTAATCATCGTGTAATCTAGGTATTAGATAGTTGTGAAAGCATATTCCATTAGTGTGTCACCCTTTTCCGCTTGTATCCTTGCAGATGCTAAGACAATATACAGCAGCGTGCTTTGTTTCAGATTACTTTACCTCTAAACGTCGTAGTTGTAGGAGATGTTACCATCATAGTGTACCATGCAAGGCATGTACTTGGTAGGCCGACTGGAATTAAGATCCTTCAACTACAGATACACACTGGGTTCATAGCTGGACACACGCTTACGTATAATAAGTAAGTCTTATTGAAATAATATGCATGTTTTTTGGTTTGTAAGTATTTAAAGTTTTTGCTGTTTAACTTAACATAAAGTTTGCATAATTTTAATAGTAATGGGTGTTAGAATTATGATATTTTAAGCCTTTTTCCTTAATAAAAACTGTACTAGTAACCTAAAAAAAAAAACTGTTTTGTGTGAAGTATAAATGCCTGATTCTAAATTTGTCAATTTGGTTGCTATGGTAATAAATCTAAATGCTTTCAAGTAACGAGTGTTGGTCCAGTATAGACACAACCTAAAATAGGCACAACCTAATTCTAGTGATCCAAATTAGATGTTTTATTTGTAATATTATGTAACGACAGATGTTTAAGTTATAATGCAGTAAGTTTTTTCATTTATTTTTTGTTTGTGTTTGTTTTTATTTTGTTAACCTAACCTAAAAAAACCGTTTCTTGTGAAAATGAATTAGCTGATTCTAAATTTTCTAAGTTGATTGCTATGGTAATGAGTGTGAACGTATTCAACAAACGAGTGTTGGTTTAGAGTAGGCCATATCTAGAATTGTGTTGCTAAGCTTTTGATTCAAATCAGCTGTTTTATCTGTTATAGGACTAGGAGTGAACCCCCGTATTTTGACCATTTTCAACCCTTAAAATGTATATTTTGCAAAATGATTTCTTAATGCACTTATACATAGTGGTATGAAGGTACCATAAAAACTCTGTTACAAAAAGTCTCTTGACTTATTAACTTGGACAGTTAGTTGAATTCAGTCTATCCGTTTTTAATCGAGTTAAAGATAAGAGTTTGTTGTGTATGATTATATTACTTAGCCTAAGTGCTTTTTGTACTTATTGTTTAGCGTATATTACATCCATGTTTATTAAATTGGTCTAATAATTAATTAAATAAAGGAAATATTTTTAAAATACAATAATTTCTATTTCATGTTTCGACAACCTATTTTTTTAATTTATTTAGAAATTTCTACTCAAAATAATAAATAAACTCATGTCAAATAGCATATATTTACCAAAGTCAGTTTACATTACTTGCTTATTTAACAAAGCAAATTTTAATATTGATTTCTGTATAGCTTTCTAAATTGTTATGATTAGTAAAGATTAAGTTAAATTTCATAGATTTTTATTTGTAACCAAAAACATTCAATCCTACTTCTCGAATCCCTTGGTAGCAAAGAAACTATTAGTTCTAATCCAAACATATTGACTCAAGCGCAATTAGTCGTCGGTTGTTTGTTGCGATTGTCTGACTCGGAAAACAATCGGTCCGATTGACTCGGTTTACGGTGCTATTGGACTTAAAGGTATACACGACTATGTGATGAATCGGCTGGGAGAACAATAGAGTGGACTCAAGATGTTTGAACAATAGCAATCACACATCACTAACCAATGTAGTACATTGTTTGGTATACAAATGCTGTTGTAGGTAGATGGTATTTGTAGTCTTATTCCTGACCAAGTCAACTCCCAACAGAAACTTATATTTTTTGTTTTTACTATAAATATCACCGAAAAGCAGCCTGGCGATGTGGTAAGCATGATCTGTAATTCAGTTAAACTTGGGACCGAACAAATGTTGGCGCTACATCCGAGATCCGAGTGACGTTGTAAAGATGTATCAACAGGAAACTTTATTTTTGTTAGTGAAAGGACAAACAACTATACAGTATTACTATTATTGACAACATGATTCATGTCGTTTATTAAAAAGAAAAACTATACTTTTCTTTTAATGAACAGTAGTGCAGTGTAACGAATAGGAGGGTTGTTGGGTAGAGTGAATATATTTGTTGCTAGGGTTAATTATATTCAATTGTAGATGTAGTGGTTTTTTATATAAAGGTATTGAGTTGCGTAAGACAGACACGGAAGTATAACACAGAAAAGAATACTTAGTTATATAAAGTGTCAAGCGACACGGATGTAACACGGAAGAGCATATAGTTTGACAACATGGAAGCTAGACAGAGTTATTTAAGATGGGGGTCGCCTGCGACTGGGCCAGTTTTTGCTACAATGTTAGGCCGGAAGTTAAGTTGTTTTGTGAAGTGTTTGGCCGGAAGATTGGACAACGTAAGACAGGTAGGTCTTACGGGAATCTTCGCAAGGGTTGGAGATTTGGCCACTGGAAGGACTAGAGTGTGATTTACGGGCAGATGGTACGAGACCAGTTCCGCAGGAAAAGACTTCTGGGTGAGCAAACAGAGTGTTTAAGTCTATTAGTAAAATTATTTTGAGTTGAGACTTTGAAATTTGTAAACAAGTTAGCTTTGTTGCTGATGTTTAGCTCCAGTTTGTTTTACGAACTAAATGCCTGATATATGAAATGTATTAAGTATAAGTAGTGTGGGCTAATGTTGCAAGAGTTGCATGTTTTCCTAATCTGTATAATTGTGTAAATAAATATTATAAGGGTATACTATCACTGAACCACTTAGTGTAATAATTATTCAAACCAACCAACTTTAAATTTGAACCCTTACAATTGGGCTGATATTACGAACCCTAACAAAATAGTCGGGCTAACTTTCTCAACCCTAACAGTAGGGTCTTGGTAATTCAAGCTAATTGGGGCTGAAGTCATCTAAAATTATAAATTAGGTCACATTTTTAAGTGAATAAAGTTTTAATGAGTAAAAAATTGGGTTAAACATTTAAATACATGTTCTGTAAACTATTAAAAAAAAAAAAAAAATATCAGCCTTTTAGAATTGACAGAAATACATTTTTTGGAGTAAATAAATTAAAGTGCAATATTCGCTAAAAATTAAATTGACCTGATAGCAACACTAGGTCCCCAGTAATTGGAGTGGAAAGAGTTAAACATCTATTAGAAAGTAAGTAGCGGTTTTAAAAAATATGTGTCAGTGTCAAACTTTGAATTCAGTTTTCTCAGAACCCGAAAAATGTTAGAAGTACCCTTTTTCCTTTGATGTTGGGCCGCCATTTTTTTCCCTCCTCACAATCAAACCAAGAAATAAGCAAACTATATTTTTCTTTTCACTTTTTTATTTATGCGCAAAGAGTAACTGAAACTTTATTTTTAATGTTTTATACACAAAAAGTAGGTTGAAAATGTGGGAAAATATAATCTCAGGATGGTCCAAAGTTGGTAGAGGGGGGGTTTTCAATATATCAAGCTAACTCTCCTTTCCCTCCTAAGGAACAAGTTACACCGACATTGCCGAAACACCTACAAAAGTGTAGTGTTAGATGTTCATGGCTTAACCGAAAAAATTGTTATACCAAAGTGCATACTTTAGTTCGATTAGCCAGGGTTTTATGTACATATTAAAACATTAACTTACTGTATTAAAAAATATGCAACATTACTGAACACAGTATAATTTCTCTCATACAGTAGAACAAATGTTTTTTTTTTAAACTAACTTACATAGGCCTACTATTGGAACTAATCTGTAATCTTCTTTTGAATTTTCTTTCTGTAAAATAAATTCCTTCTGTCACGTTGTAAATAGGCTATACACATTGCATTCAACACATCGGTGTTCACTTGCGTTTACACAATGCAAAGCTCCAAGTAACACTGGAACTGTGGAGGGGGGGGGGTCAACTGACTGATCACAACTAAGTAAATGTTTCGCCAGGTTATAAGATTGAGTGGTTTATTCCGCAGTTTTGTTTTGGTCTTAACACTTTCCCAACAAGGTCATGGGTTTAGTTACACACAACTGACAGTACATTTATTTGTTCATTGGCATCACATCTTTATGGGTGACGTTTACTACAGTATGATATATTTATAAAACATAATTTAAAAATGTTTATTGAAGTTAAAGTCAAATATTTTGTAGATTTATGTTCTTACAACCGAGTGGTTAAAATATTTATTGACGCTAAAACAGGGGTTTATAATAACTTAAAAGATAACGATTTGACCGGACCTAAAAAAAATGACACTATGTCCGAGTTAACGCTTTAGCCGAGGTCGATGAAACTAAGTTCAACTGTAGTTGAAACCGCCACAGGTTCGAGCCTAGTTACTGATGTTTGTCTTATAATGGTTGCAAACATTACTACTACTACTAATGGTTGTCTCGTTTCTACTAGTCTAATTGGAAAAAAAAGAAAAAGTTCTATAATAAATAATGCTATTGACAAACTAATTTTAATATGCTTAGGTCCGAGTTGGACGATATGTCAGAAGGAGACCATTATCAAGGGGACAAACTGTCTCTGATCATGTTTGTTGAGTTGTTGAAACCGACAGAGAACTGTTCAACACCATGGGAGAATCACACAGATCAAGACTACAATTCAGATGTTTTATTTTCGTCCAAAATTGAAGCAGAAGAAACCAGGGATACATTTGGTTAGTTATTAATGTATAATGTTACTGTTTATATATTATTTAAAAAATACTTTATACTTGTATTCCATGGAAAAGATTAACTAGAATAGAATAGAATAGAATAGAATAGAATATTTTATTTGTCAGTAAATATTTCATAAAATACATTGACACGTTACATTTAAAACAAATAATATAATACATACATTTTAAAAATCATTCAAAGTCCATGATTTTCCTTGAAATTCATTCATAGTGTAAAATGACTGTTTACACAGAAAGTTTTTTAATCTTAAGCTAAAATTTCTGTCATTTAGTTTTTTCAATTCTTCTGGTAGCTCATTATATAATTTACTGGCTATAATTACAGGTTTTATATGAAACTTAGCTAATCTAACATATGGTAAATTAACAAGATTTTTTGATCGGGTATTATAATGATGTATGTCCCCCCTGCAATTTATTTGGTTAAGATTAGCTCGAAGATACATTAAGCTCTGAAAAATATAAAGGGAGTACAAAGTTAAGATGTTAGTATCTTTAAAAATTTCTCTGCAGTGATCTAATTTACCTGCTCCGGTAATAACCCTTACTGCTTTCTCTTGCATGGTGAATACCTCTTGGGAATGAGAAGATGATCCCCAAACTATGAGGCCGTAATTTAAATGGCAGTGGAAGATACCGAAATAAGCCTGACGAAGAGAATCTGTATCAAGTTCACCACACAATCGTTTTAGTGCATATATACTTGAGCTTAATCTTTTTTTAAGGTTGACTATATGCTGATGCCAATTTAAAGTAGAGTCAAATGTTAAACCTAAGAATTTTGAGTGCTGATGAAAATGTTTCTCAGGATGATCTCTAAGACCAAATACCATGGTATTCGTTTTATCTTTATTCAATATTAAATTATTAGCTGTGAGCCAGTTTTCTGTAATTTTCAAATTTAATTTAGAATCCTCAATTAATTGTGTATAATTAGAACCTGATGTAAAGACCGTAGTATCATCTGCATAAAGTACCAGCTGAGCAGGAATGTTAACATGCAGGTCGTTTACAACCACCAAAAACAACAGAGGCCCCAGAACGGAACCCTGTGGAACTCCGGCTGATAAAGTTTTACAGCTAGATTTACCCTTCTCTGTACAAACATATTGGTTTCGGTTTTTGAGATAAGATTCAAATAGGTTCAAAGCTTTTCCTCTGATTTTATAGTGCTCTAATTTTTTTAAAAGAATTTCATGAGACACACGATCGAATGCTTTGCTGAGATCACAGAAAGTGACTGCAGCAAAGTCCTTGCTCTCATAGCATTCGAGAATCTTGTCCACCAAAGAAATTATTGCATGCACTGTGGAAAGTCCCTTACGAAAGCCAAATTGTTCATTACATAGCAGTTTATTGCTTTCCAAAAAATTAATCAACTGTTTTGCAATTAAAACTTCTATTACTTTTGACAGAACTGGTATAATTGCTATTGGCCTAAAGTTACCAATTTCATCTCTGCTACCTTTTTTAAAAATAGGATGCACTCGAGCAATTTTCAAAACATTGGGAAATATACCTTGTCTGAAACTGTTGTTAATTAAAATTGTGAATGGGGAAACAAAGCAGTTTATGGTATCCTTAACCAAACCATTTGACATACCAAAATGATCCTTCCTTTTTTTAGATGCTAGTTCATTTACAACTTTAAGAACATCATTCTCTTTTACAAAATTAAAATTAAAATTTGCTATACTATCAGATACAGGGTATTTCTCCAAATATACATCAAAACTATTAGAGCTAATTACCCTATTATCCTTTGCAATGTTCACAAAAAAATCATTAAACTCATCAGGCGTAAACTTATCATTTGTTGATTCCTTTGAATGAAATTTCCCATTATTAACAATTTTCCACAAAGCTTTAATTTTGTTTTGGGAGTGATTTACAAAATCTACATTTGCTTGCTATTTTGCTTGCCTGATTTTTAACCTGTATTCAGCCTTCTTTACTTTATACCCTTCACTGTATTGAACATTACCAGTAGATTTAAACTGACTATACAAAATATCCAACCAATTCTTTAACGATCTCAACTCAGAATTATACCAATTAGAGTTTATATGTTTCTTAGAATTCTTATTTTTGAATTTTTTTGAGTATGACTTTGAAAAGCATAAACCATAATAGTATTCTATTGTTTGTAAGAACAAATCAAAGCCCTTATTAACGTCAGTTTGTAAAATTACATCATTCCAATTCTCTTTAGTTAAATAATATTTGAATTCCCTTATACTATTTGAATTAATCTTTGTGACCAATTTATGGTCACTTGTTTGAACTATTTCTTCTTTAACCCTCACATTAAAAGAGAAAAGTTGACCAAGGTGATCGCTTATATGTCTATTGGTATTCATGGATGTAAATCTTTCCTTAATTGAGGTGAATACATTGTCAAGACAACTCTGTCCGCGAGAAGGCTAAAAAATTGTCATATCAAGTCCATAAATTTTAAACATATTTATAATGTTTTCCATTAGTTGTGACTATAGCTTGGAATAAATGTAAATATTTATGATACAAAATTAAATTACAAGATAGATAGATAATAGTCTTTATTTCAGGCGAAGTTATGACCGTCAGTCCTCTCTTTCAAGAAGAAGAGAGAAATGTAAAATAAAACAAAAACTAATGTGTCAAATTTTCTTAATTTTGTACTAAACATTTGTTTATATGGAATCAGAATTTCAAATTGTATTTGGAAAAATAAGTAAAAATAAGTTGGGGTTTTAACCTTTTCAGTGGCTGGTTTTGAACAACATAGGGTCACATTACCAAAATGATTATGTACTTGTCCTAAAAATCAAGAAATCAAATGTTTAGTATTTTTTTCCTGGTAAAATTATGCAAAACAGTCCCAGCCGGAGACCAGATATCTATAGTAAAATTCAACTCAGAGTGAGGCGGAAGTTCAAGCCTACGGAGGGTCAGCACGGTCGACTGGTTTCCGCTCCACACCTACCTGAATTTTCCTTTTTTATAGTAGCTTATGCAAACTTTTTTTATAACAAGAAAATATAAAAATAAATCACATAACGTTGTGTATCGCGGTCGTCAGTTTATTTTGATTCCAAATTTGAAGTAAATCGGTAAATGTTGAGTAATTAAATGGCATAGCTTTTAATGTAACTAAGAACTATTTAATTACTCAACATTTACCGATTTACTTCAAATTTGGTATCAAAATAAACTGACGACCGCGATACACAACGTTATGTGATTTGTTTTTTTATTTTCTTGTTATGTTATGTTTTGCAGGAATATGTTTTAGTATTTTAGTTATTAGAAA